>JAFHBV010000480.1:0-26177 GCA_019022785.1 Pseudomonodictys pantanalensis
TATATATATTCTTATATTTTTTTTTAATAAAATTCATAATAATTTAAAAAATAAAAAATACACACTCGTACAAAAAAAAAAAAAAAAAAAAAAAAAAAAAAAAAAAAAACCCAAAACCCGTGAAAATGGCATCCACAACACTATATTCCCCACTGAAGCATCGACGAGACATCCGCTTAATGCGCATTAAATCTGAACGATCTAGAAAGAGTATTGAGGTGGACATGAGAGTTTTCAGACTCGACTCGGATGTGCCATTTACAGCCCTTTCTTATGTTTGGGGGAACTCACTGCAGCAATCCTGGATTGTCTGCAATGGGCAAAATATACCAATCACACGCAATCTTTGGGAGATTTTGTCGACACTCCAAGAACAGCACCACCATGGCCTGCTATGGGCGGACGCAATCTGCATCAATCAACAAGACAACGAAGAAAAGAGTATCCAAGTCAACCTGATGCGAGACATCTACAAGCGAGCTGGGAACGTTATATTTTGGCTTGGACAAGAAGAGAAATACGACAAAGCCGCTGTTTGCCTAATGAAAGTCTTTGTTCAACACCACCAATACCATTCGGATTTGGAACCGCTCAGAGGCAAAACCTTGGAAGAACTACGCCTACCTTGCTATGACTTCGGCTGGATCGGTTGGGCCTCCCTCCTTTCTCGGCCATGGTTCGGGCGAGTGTGGATTGTACAAGAGTTTCTTAACGCAACTCATTCAGTATTCATGTCCGGCGCTTTGAGGATTGATACAGACCTCCTCGTTCGCTTTGCATATGCCACAGGAGTGTGTGCTGCTATCGGAGGAGCTGTTGCAAGCTACAGTTGCGATGTTCGCGATAACCGTGAACTTGTCTTGAGACCTCTCGCCCTTGCCATATACCAACAAAGCCAGACGATAGCGGGGATCGAAGACGTTCGAATTATGGACCTTTGGACAAGAAGCCAGCTGCTTGAAGCCACGGATCCCCGCGATCGAGTTTTCGCACTTTTGTCAACACAGACTGTAGTGAGCATGGACATAATCGACTACAAGAAAGATGTGGACGCTGTCTACACAGAGATTGCAAAGATAGCTTTAGCCACACCCGTACCTCAGACGGATTGGCACAGAACATCCCCCTGCAGCCTTAGTCCCAATCCTTGGGGGAAAGGCCCGCAGCGTACAAGCAGGTTTTTGGCCTGTAGGTTTCGACCACCACTCCCATCAAGCCTGCCAAGTTGGGTGCCCGATTGGAGACCAGCCGACTTCAAATTTATTCCTTTGACGCGGTATTTTCCGGGGAGTGCCTATTTTACTCGAAACTATGATCATGCCACTATTGTCGGCAAGGTGCGTTCGAATGACTAGTTTCACGGAGGCGATACCTAGCTAACTATATAGACATTGTACATCTCAGGAATTATTGTCGACAGGCCCCAAATCATCATTGATTCGATGCCGTACATGCAACCTGCCTGGCCTTCCGTCCTAGGAAACTCTAACAGGAACAAGAACTCTGAATCGTGGTTTAGTAGGATGCTGAACTGGCAATTTTTCTGCTACCTAGCGGCTAAGAGCTTCAGTACTACTTCTAAAGGGCATGGATTTCTCGAGGCCTTTTGCCGCACCATGGCGTTTAATGCATTACCGAATAGAGGTGCGTCTCCAGCCGCAGACTATATCGCATCATTCCAGGCACTGCACCGGAAAATCGCAGATGGAACCAGAGGAAGTGCTCAGTGTTCGATTGCGTTTCCACCTTATCATACTCCTGCTAAGCAGCACATCATCTACGAAAGTGTGTTCCTGCAACTTTCGGCTGGTCGAAAGTTTGGTGTCACTAGTAAGGGATCGCCGGCTTGGGTCCCGCGAGATACGAAGTTAGGTGATTGCATATGTTTTCTCGCGGGATGTGCGGTACCCTTCGTCGTAAGACCTATCGATAAGTCATTTGAGCTTATTGGCGACTGTTACCTGCATAGCATGATGAGTGACGAAAGCATCACTTTTTATTGCGGACCTCAACTATTTAAGTTTCTATAAAAAGAAATTTATACGTACTAAATCAGAGAATGCAAAGGTTAACTAGATTATAAAGAGTATACTTTTAGAATACGTATATATAAGTAGTAGAGCTCTAAGAGTAATTACTTTAAAAACTTTCTTAAAGAATTTAAAGTCTTTAAGAGCTTTATCTAAAGCTTTAGGCTAGGGAGAGCTTATTATATTATATTAGTCTTTCAGTTAATTATTTGACCACATTGACGCAACAGTAAGGCATTGCAATCCCCCACTTCCTCCTTAATCACTCCACTCATCGTACAGTCATCTGCGACTTTCTCTGCTGTGCCAAAACGACTTGGGCGGGATCGCCCGACAACTGCCCAAGTGGGCTTCAGCTTGAACGCGCATTGATAGATCGATTTGGCGTTTCGCGGTTGAGGGATTGCGGCGACGCAGCTGCCAGCATACCCGCTAGAAAACCAAAGCTGTCAGAAAGAGTCACGGACGTCAGATTCAAGCAAGAAGCCCAAATCAAAAGATCGATTAACGACTAGTCTATACCATTACGCATTATCAAGACGCACCAACAACGAAGAAGGCCAGTCTAAGCAAAACTCCAGCAATGCAGACTCCAGCCCATGCAATCGCCACCCCACCTGCACACCACCCTGTTACTATATCCAGCTCACACACACCCTTCCCCAACCACCTCTCCGCCCATTCTTCCACCCATATTCCCATCTACTCCGAATACACACACCCCACCGCCTCCTTCCTCTCTACAGCCACCGTCTTCACATCCCCACACCCCTCAATAAACCCCGGCTTCTGCACCCCCTGCAACCACAGACTCGACGCTCCGTCCGCCGACCCAGGACAGCTCTGGATCCCCGTGCCCTGGAACTCCAATCCGTTGTCTGCATTCAGCGCCCACCCCTTCGTCTCCCAGTACCTCCCCAACGCCTCGCCCTCAGTGATATACCCGATCTTGCCCATGCCCATGCCGGAGCGGTCAACGAAGATAGTTTGTGCCGGTGCGCTGCCGGTGTAGAGATGCAATTGTCCGTCCTGGAGGAAGAAGGTCGCTGGGCCGGCGCAGGAGTCGTTGGATGAGGGGAGGTTGGTGAGGAGGGAGCTGTGGGCTGCGCTGACGGGTGCGGGAGATGCCGGTGGGTTGACGGGGGCGGCGGGGAGGGTGGAGAGGGTGAATTTCGCGTCGGTGGGGAGGGAGGATTGGATGGGTTGGGGGAGGGCGGTTACGGTGAGGGCTGCGGAGAGGGCGAGGATGGTGGGTGTGAGCTGCATTTTGGAGGTATTAGGAGTTTGATTCGTGGGTTGTGGTGTTGAGCGAGTCGAAGTGTATGAGTAAGGACGAAAGTTGTTGCTTGAGGATGCTGATGATGAAGTAGGAGTCGTCTGCTGCGCTCTTCTTATACACGCTTCCTGATCATCGACCTTTTGCCTCTTTGGCTCGACATGAGCCTACAGCCATCGATCACCTGGTTTCTACTTCCCATGATGCAACACTACGAGATCACGGTCCCGGCACTCGGCGCGCTAGGCGTTTCCGTACGTCACCTATCGTGTGCCACAGAGTGGCAGATGCGCCCTTTGCCTACACAGCCAGTGCTACTCTCCACAGACCGGAACCAATCGTCGAGGGTACGGCGATTTCACCGGCCACGCCATTAGTAGCGGCAAATGTTTCCGAGGTTTGCGATGTTAAGCTGGGGGTTGCGGCTAGTGACGTACGTGCATGTGGAGCTGATGGGTAGCGCCGTTCGCTCAGCTCGGGTTGCCCGAAATAGAAACCGGTACCTGCGTGCACTTTGCTCTCCTGAACACGTGTCATTGAAGGACCGAAAGCTGCAGAGCTTTTTGAGTTAGTCCGATGTTGTCGACCCAGCCCTCTCCGAGGTTTGCGATTCCGAACCTTAACGGCCTGTCTGCGTATTCGCAAGTCCCGACCGCATGAGAACAATACGTTCTTTTCCCTCCCCACTTGATCGTGAAAGAGAAGGTGAACGTCATGAAAAAACAGCATAAGAAGATGCAGATGAAGGAAGAGTCATAATTCGAATCTCGAAAGTCGACACCGTCTAAACGCAGATGCCTTCAAACAATCGAAACAATCCTCCTCTCCCAATTGCACCCCGCCTCATCCCACAATCTATAAAAAAGACCCACTCTCCTGAAAGTATCTTCACCCACCTTGACAAGCAGCAACCCGCGACAAGGATGCCTCGTCACCACACACGCCCACACAACGATGACCCCGTCCTCGCTCGGCACAATCTCAAACGCATCGGCCTGCGACCGGCCGATATCCACAGTCGTCGCCACAGTATCCCAAGGCTCCTTCCCCTCCTCTGCCTCCACTGCACAGTAAATATGGCGCCTATCCTCACGCCAATACACGGGCGCGATATCCGCTTCAACCTGCAGCACCGAACGAAGCGGGTCCACGCGGCCGAATGACGCGGAGGTGAGCGCGGGCGTGACGTGACAGTAGATCACTTTGAGGCCACCGGACACCATGTCCAGCGGGCACCAGTTGTGATTTACTTCGCCGTCGACGGAGGCCCAGGACCAGCTCGGTGCGCGTTGGGCCAACGGGCGAGAGATATCGGAGCGGGATGAGCACCACATGAGTTCGGACACAAGCGCAAATTCCCACAAGCCTGCTAAATATGCGCCGCCGAATATCTCGCCGTAGTGTGCCGCGATGCCTGCGATGCCGGGGAGTTTGTCCTGGGAAAAGGTGAGAAAGCGGCGCGTGTAGTCGCGTACGACAGAACGCCAGAACTCGAGCGATAAGGCGTGCGCGGTAGAGGTCCCGCGGACGTTGATTTTGTGGTTGAGGTTGCTGGTGGGTTCGCGGTCGGAGTAAGTAGCGCTGTCGCAGGACCACCAGAGGCCTTTCGTTCCGTAGAGCAGGACCCGGGAGGAGAGCGTGTGCTCTTGCAGCGTCCACGCGCGGAGGTGGATTGGGTCCTCCGAGCGGGAGTAATCGTGTGGTTGCTCGAGGATAATAGAGCACTCGGTGGAGTCATGGGTCTTAAAGGGCAGTCTGAGCGAGGGCTCTTCTGGGAGATGGTCGTGATACAGGAAGCCATGGTGGACGCTCCGCGCTTTTGCTGCGGAAATGGTAACATATGCTTCCTGGTAGATTTGCGCCATCTTGGAGATCTCGCGCGCCATGTCTTCAGGGTCATCTTGGATGATGCAGCATACGTCGAGCCAGAGATATTGTAAGCCCAATCTGGCGGTCAGGCTGATGGCGTTTTGGATGGTGTTGGGGAATTGGCCGAGGGGTATGCCGTCTGTGAAGTCTTGCGCAGTCTTGAGAGTTAACATGATGGGTTGTTTGCCTCCCCAGCAATACGAGAGGGCAGCGTATTGGCCTGTTTCGCCTTCCTCTGTCCAGTGGAGCTTGACGAGGCGGCGGCCGGAGGATTGCGAACCGATGTCGAGGACTCGGGAGGGCATAATGCCCTGTCGCTTTGGGCAGTACTCGTGGTCGTTTTGGCACTCTTCTAGCCAGATCCTGGCCATGTTATAGAAGTCTTCTGAGTCTAACATCCTCTTGGCTGGTCGATGCGGGATGTCATCAGCAGCAGGGTCATCTGAGGTCGGTCAGCAGCGATACGGTTGAGACGATGCAATGAAACTCACCTGACGTGGTAGATACCATTAAAAAAGCCATAGACACCTTCTCATACTTCCGCGCAAAGTCCTCGTAGCCCATAGAACTGTACAAGTCATGCGATGTGCCCCATAACTTATCCACAAGTAATGGCTCTGGCTCATACGCAACGCTCAATGTCGCCCTGGACGCGCTTTGAAGCATATCGAACTTCACTTGTACACCCTCGTTCGTGCTGATGTACTCCAGGTTATCGGAAACAGAGTCTAGTTTGCCATAGCTCGACGCCTTCCCCCTAGGTAAACCCTTTCGAGCAACTTCTGCTCTGAAGTCTTCGAGACCCCGAGCTAAGAGGGCGCATATCCATTTCACAAGCAGACAGTCGCGCTGCAGGCCTTGTGTGAGGGCTTCCTTGGTGAAAGAAAGCCATTCGGATCCGAACTTCCAAAACGGGTATTCGTCGTCTGTTATAGCACCCACAACTAGGCTCTTGCAGATACTGCAGGTGTGCGCATCGATATAAAGCGAGCTCCTGGGCTCCGGTGCTTCGAGTGTTGCGGTGCTAGCGATGCTCATCGCGTCATCTTCTTTCCTTTCGAGCAATTGCCGCAATGCGATCGCTTTGTCTTGCTCCGATAAGTGTTCGAACGCGGCCAGAAAGCTGGAGAGGTCTGATCTAACGCCCTCCATATTGCTGGATGCCATGGTTGGAATTGGCGAAAATTGCGAATTGTTGTTGGTGAACCATAGTGATGAGCCATGTGCAATAGCAATATGCTTACGTAGATCCTCGCAGGGTATTGTTGATGCCTAGAATGTGGGGTTGCAGTAAGCGCCAGAGTTTCGCACCAATGATTGGCGGTTTAGCACAGTTGTACAACATATTTCGTACGAACCTTTTTATGGTGGTTTCCTGCGAGCATATCAGTATGCTGAACGAGTGCATGGTCCATCAGCAGTGACGGTCGCCTGTAGGCAGGCAGCAATAGAACTTCGACTGACAAAAGTATACATTCCTCGATGTAATCGCAGTTTAGTCAATGTAGTTGCTGGCGTCTAGGAAGAGCGACGAGAGTGTCGACGTCTGAGGTAATTGTTGAAATACCTCAGATTCTAGCTTGTCTGATAGTTGCCACTAAGCTCTCACCTGCCGCTCCTCCACGCTTCCACGATATCTAGTAAGACTTGCGTAATGATCGGGAGGTCTCTCTTTGCATCCGTCATCCAGTTAGACACAGCGAACCTGCACGCTGGTTTGCCACCCCATGCACTACCCGAGACATATATCTTTCTCGTTGCTTTGATCCTGCTCACAAGTTCCTTGTTCAAACCCTCGTCCTTCGCTTTGAAGAGCACGATGATGTATATATTTCCAAGAACCTCCTCTTTGGATTTATCCGTTGCTGGCAATAGATCGAAGTCGGGGCTGTCGAAGAGGAACTCTCCGATGCCCCGCGAAAGCTCGACCTGTCTTTCGAGCATGTCGCGATAGCCGTCGCTTCCATACGCAGTGAGACTCGCATACACGGGTAGTGCGCGGAAACGACGCGAATTCTCGATACCGATATTTAAGAGCGACATGATTTGATCCGTGGCATCGGTAGCTAGATATGGAGCTCCAGGGTTTAGGAAGGTACGAGGAGCGATGTCGCGGTGCTTCGAGAAGAAGAAGCCGCAATCGTAGGGTACATTGAGGAGCTTATGGCCATCTCCAGTAATAGAGTCGGCCAATTCAAGCCCAGCGCATGCGTCAATCAAGGTCTTGTGTGCCGGGGCTTCGAGAACGCGGCCCATGATGCCAAATGCACCGTCAACGTGCAGCCACGCGCCGTACATGTCACATAGCTTGCGGATTTCTTGCACCTCCCCAAACCCTGATGTGGCGAAGTAGCCAGTGTTGACCTCAGACGCCGAGATGGCCACGATCGAAGCAGTGCTGGGTTGTTCGAGTAGCTTCTTCAATTGTGGTATGTCGAATTTGTGGGGCGCTCCTTCCTGGGCCACCGAGACGAGGGAAGCTCGGCCCAACCCAACAATGCCAGCGGCTTTAGCAAGTGATGAGTGCGGGACTGTGGTTAGGATTTGAATCTTGTCGATACCCACACGTCGCATTGCTTCGAAGATACCAAGCTCGCCAACGCTGACCGTCGCATCGCCGCGGTGTGCAGATGCCTCGCCAATGACGTACTCCCGACCACAGGCGACACCCAGCACGTTGCTCGCTGTGGCACCAGTCGTGAATATTCGATGAGGCCATTGGGCTGGATCCAGCTTGAGTAATTCGCAGAGCAGCTCAAGGGTTCTGTCTTCCAAATTTGATGCGATGGTCTCTTTAGGCAAATGCACCCCCACGTTCTGGTCGTACGCTGTGACGAGGTTGTCTGCAATGCTCGCGGCCGGCGTGGAACCCCCTGTGACAAAACCGTAATAATTGGGCGAGCGGCTCGATGCGTTGAAGGCCGGAACGAGATCGTCTTGAAGATGCTTGATGGTTGCCTCTAGACCAAGGCCTCCGGTTGGCAGATGCGGCTGCAATGCATCTCGTGCAGCGGCAAGGGCCTGTTCAGATGGTAGAACCGCATCCTTGGATGACTCACTGGTCTGAAGAGCTGCGACGGCGGCGGTGAGCCTGGCAAAAACCTCGGAATTTGAGTCCATTGTTGACGGTGGGTGCTTTGGTGTCGTGTCTGGAAGCAGTTGAGGCGGACCAAGACGGCTTTATAGCCGCCGTAGAGCAAATGAGTCACATAATTGCGACTGGTGGTGAAAGGAATGGAGCAAAGGGCGTGGGAGTCATGATGGCCTCGCAGTCTACTGCCGTCTGAAAAGCGGCCCGACTAATCGAGCGGTCACGTGCTAACGTGAGGTTAGTAATCAGGGCAAGCGCAACGGGCAGACGCGACAACACCAACATAGATCGAGGCCCCCACCGCCACCATCTGCATCTTCGCCCTCTCGTACAGTTGTACATGACAACGCGCACGATATCGATGCCCGCTTTTACTCCGATCATGCGACGCGGTAATGCCATCCAAGACTAAGAGTAATTTGAAGGAGCATCTCAACTGGTTGTCGAAGGAAAAGCCATTCATCCCAAGCGCGCATGCCGTTGTAGCCTACGACCCCGACGCTCCGCCGAGCTCGACGACGATATCCAATTCGCAGCTCCTGTCATTCTCAGCAGATACTCGAGTCAACGATGAGCCGGAGCCCGCACCGGTGCGCAACAACAACCCGCCGAGCCTCCCCCCCGCTCGACCGCCGCATCGGACGATTGATATACACAAACCACCAGAAGAGCAGCGGGACGTGTCCGAGATGGCTAGGCTGAGAGCGACACCTGGGAGCGGCAAGCCTAAGCTGATTTTGGCCGGGGCAGGCGCGGCCGAGGCTTCCTCAGGAAATCCTCCCAGCAGTCATGAAGGGCGCAATAAGGGACCTGGCGAAAGTTCGAGGAGGCAGAATTTTGGGCACTTTGAGTCCACGCCCAACACGAAGCGCCTTCAATCGCCGGAAGTGGAGTCAATTGATTTGACCGAAGATAGCCCCAGGAATCCCGGCAACGCCAGGAAGCGCAAGAGCGACGAATTCGAGGAAGATCCTAGACGCACCAAATCGCCCAGGCCAGTGAAGATTGCGCCGCTTCGTAGTATTAGTCCACCCGACATCGATGGCTTCGCACATATTGATGAGTTGGTTGCGGTCCCTGAGAGCCCGCCCCCGCCGTATTCCACTACCGTCGCGCAAGTTGACACTGAAGCCGTTGACCAACAACGGACGGAGGATTTTGACATGGACGAGCTTAGGTTTCAGCTACCGTCGGATGAAGAAGATCTGCTCAGGACAGATGCCGGATCTCAAGCCACCCCAAGCAATCGAAAGCGGAAATCCCTGAGTCGAGTGCCTTCTGGGACCCGTTCCCCCGCTCGGAAGATCGGCAAGCAAGCACGCAGCCCATCGCCGATTAAGAGCTTCCAGCGCACCCACATTGGAACCACAACCAAGATATCCAGGAACACTGTGATGGATTCGGAAGACGAAGACCTTGAGGAGTTGGACGATTTCGACATCAATCCAGAATTTCTTCCCGAAGCGATCAATTCATCTTTCGTTACATTCCGCAAGTCTCCATCGAAACCCTCCGCTATGAGTATTAGCGGATCACAGTTACCGATTCGCTCGCCATCGAAAGCAGCAGAAGGAGAACGGTTTTCGCACAGAAGCATGGACTTGCATCCCCGGAATCCAGAGGCCAAATCTCCCAAGAAGACAAGGTCATCTCCCAAAAAGGTCAAGCCTATACCAGCATCGACCACCAAAGTACCTCTACCTGCATTCCCAGCTCAATCGCCTGAAAAAATAAAGACCCTTATACGCCAGGCCGTGGACTTGTTCTTGGATTCGGAAGGGTTCCTTCTGCAACGACACCTTGAGAGTGCGCACTTGGCTTGGACGAAAGCCAAAGACGCGTATCTGGCCCACCTCGTTTCTGGAGCTCCTCCGGATTCAGCAGACCCCAAGGAGGTGGAGCGGCATCGCAAAAGGAAGGATGCTCTGCAGCAACTCATTGCTCTCAAGGCGGGATATGAAGAGCTAGGGTTAAAGCGACAAGAAACGATGCAGAAAATCAACCATGAGGTCGACACGGGAGTGTACATCTCCTCCACTCACCAAGTCCTTCAGACCATCATCAAGTCGGTCGACGAGACCCAGACTCAGATGTACGTTCTTCTGCACAGCGCGGGTATGCAGAAGTATCTCAACTCGAATGTGAACGCCAAGGAACTCCTCCCTAGCGTCGTGGTACAGTCAACTCAAGCTACTCCGGTCCCCAAGGACGTAGCGCCGCTCGACGTGCCTGGATCAAGTCCTGTCCCTCAGACCCAATACGTGAAAGCGAAGCAAACATCGGCCACGAATCTTTGGAAACCGGCGCAACCCATCTATTTTGCTCCAGGGAACGGCACGCCCCAGCCGGAGGTATCAAGATCGAAGGCTGATCGGCAAGGTCATGCGCAGATAGCTGAGGGAGCGACCACGAAGCCTTGTCGAATACCTGAAACACCTAAGAAAGCCCGCCTGCCCGACTCGCGAGTTCGGAAGGATGCGAATCGTGATTTCAGTGGAGCCGAAACATATCACACCCCGGTGGAAGATTTTGGAGATGACTTCGGCGAAGATAGTAGCCTGTTCGAAACGACCATGGGGGCGCCACCTACGGCGAACGATGTCGTGGGTTTGGACGAGGATTTTTTCGACTCTGACGAGGATGATGACTTCCGCCATGGCCGTCGCGATGAGAACCAACCCCCCCAAGAGTATGACTGGAAGGGAGACAAGGTTGATCGCCAGCCACCCGGACCGTCGAGAGAAGTCTTCCGGGAGACATCCGCCAACAAGGCACCGTCACGCAACGTTCAGGCGTCACCGAAGAGACCACACCTAAACATGCCTGGAATGCAGCATCCATGGTCAAAAGATGTGAGGGACATGCTACTTTATAGATTCGGTTTGCGAGGTTTCCGTCCTGGCCAGCTGGATGCTATCAACGCGACACTCGGCGGCGAACATTGCTTCGTTCTCATGCCCACCGGAGGTGGCAAATCTCTTTGTTATCAACTCCCGTCGGTCATCAATTCTGGGAAGACTCGAGGTGTTACAATCGTCGTATCGCCGCTGCTCAGTCTGATGGAGGATCAAGTTGCAGCCTGCAAAGAGCGGTTCCATATGCAAGCGTTCCTTATCAACGGCGAGAGCACGAGCGACGAGAAGACATTCATCATGGACGGACTGAAGGAGCGTGATCCGGAGGCCTTCATTCAGCTACTTTACGTCACCCCAGAGATGCTGAGCAAGAACCAAAGGATGATCAGCGCCCTACAAAGACTGCATCAACGTAACCGCCTCGCACGAATCGTAATCGACGAAGCGCATTGTGTCAGCCAATGGGGTCACGACTTTCGCCCGGACTACAAGGCACTCGGCGATGTCTTGGGACATTTCCCCCGTGTACCCATCATCGCCCTCACCGCCACAGCAACGCAGTTGGTGCGCACGGATGTGATGACCAACCTAGGCATAAGCGGATGCCACTTGTTCTCGCAGAGCTTCAACAGGCCAAACCTATCGTACGAAGTACGCCCTAAAGGCAAGGGGGTTGTGCAAGCCATTGCCGAGCTGATCAAGTCGCGATACTCAAGGAAGTGCGGCATTGTATACTGCCTCTCCCGGAAGACATGCGAAACCGTTGCCAAAAAGCTTATGGAAATGAACATCAAAGCCTACCACTACCATGCCGGTATGGAATCAGCAGAGAGGTCGGAGGTACAGAGGAAATGGCAGAGCAATGAGTACCACGTCATCGTTGCTACTATCGCCTTTGGTATGGGCATCGACAAGGCTGACGTCAGATTCGTCATTCATCACCAGCTGCCCAAGAGTTTGGAAGGCTACTACCAGGAGACTGGTCGAGCCGGCCGCGACGGTAAACGTTCCGAATGCTACCTGTACTATCAGTATGCGGACTGCAGATTGCTGCGCAAGATGATAGATGAGGGAGAGGGTAGCCGAGAGCAGAAACAGCGCCAGCACGATATGCTCCGGAACGTCATTCAGTTCTGCGAGAACAAGAGCGATTGTCGTCGGGTGCAGGTCCTAAGTTACTTCAGTGAGTCGTTCAAACGGGAGGATTGCAAAAAAACATGCGACAATTGCAGCTCAGACGACACGTATGAGGAGATGGATCTCACGGAGTATGCTGTTCTCGCCATCAAATTGGTAAGGCAAGTCGAAAAACAGAGCGTGACGAAACTGCAATGCGTCGATGCTTTCCGCGGTGCCAAGAACGCGAAACTGAAGAGCGCCAACCTCGAGGAATTCGGGAAGGGAAAGGATCTCGCAAGAGGCGACGTAGACCGCATGTTCGACCATCTGATGGAAGCACGGGCCCTAGAGGAAGAAAGCATTGCCAACAAAGCTGGCTGGGCGACAACATATCTCCATGTAAGTTACACCATGCATATCTGCACGTTCGATGCTAATTCACTCCAGTTGGGGCCGCGGCACAGAGACTTCGAGAACGGTCGGCGACCATTCAAGATGCAGGTTCGCACAACTGCTCGAAAACGCGCCGTTCAGGAACCAGCCGCCAAGAAGTCCAAGAAAAAGGAGTATCCTTCCACCAATGTATCCTCGCCCGTTCGGCCTGCGCCCAAAGGGAACATTAGGCAATATGCTTTCAATCAAGACGATGAGGATGACGACGATTTCGAAGTGGCACCGTACCCAATCCGGAAAAACAAAATTGGTGGGCACAAAGACGATCGGTTCATCGTCCCTGACGATTCGGATTATGATGACTTTATGCCCATCCGAGACGCGGAGCCTTACCGACAAACCAAGCTGAAGACGCTCAGCACGCCGATCACAACCGATGATAGGGTGTCCGATCTCACGGACTGCCAGAAGGACATACTGCACGGCTTCATGAAGAGCGCATCAAAGCTCAGGAAAGAAATCATGGCCGCCAAAGGCATCCGCACAAAGATCTTTACGGATACCATCCTAAGGGAAATGTGCCTGGATCTGCCGAAGAACGAGGATGAAATGCTTGCTATCGAGGGGATCAATCCAGAAATGGTCAAGCGCCATGGGAAGGCCTTTCTCAAGCTTGTTAACATCACAAGGGAATTCTTTGGCGATGAGCCTCCAATCCCAAGGAATGATCTCTCTGGACAGCGCCCAATGGCTCACCAGAATGACGACGAGTACGATGATGACGACGATGAGCGGCCACTCGATCCCAACCATCAGAATGTCATCGAGCTCAGCAGTGACGATGACGACGACGCCAACGCACCTGAACATGTTGAGACCGACTACTCTGTCGAAGGGGACGAAGATGACTGTGATGAAGAGAACGAACCAGAGATCATCAGCCATCACTTCACCGCGACCCTTGATCCCAGAGTAGAAGCATTCAATCAACGACACTCGCAGATCGAAGCAGACAAACCAAACCCGCGTCCAAAAGCTCCAACTACGTCCCGGGTTCGGGCTGGTTCAAAGGCCCCTGGGAAAAGCTGGCACGGAAAGAAAGCATACCGCAGGAAATTTTCAAGTACCGGCAGATCGTATGCAGGCGTCAGCAAGCGATCGACTGGTACTTCAACGGCGAGAAAGACAAGCGCTTCTGCTGGAACGAGGAGAACACCAGCGCCTGGGAATCGGAGGTCTGGTGGTGGAGGGGCTGCTGGACGAGGACCGATTATGATGATGCCGACGTAGAGTAGGTTTAGAGGATTGGGTGTGAGTGTGGAGACGATGTAACGTTGTTGGACAGCTCAGTGTTTGACAAGGACGGATCAGCGGGATCGTACTCTACGTATAACGCAGCGTTGTCGATCATCACAGATGACATATGTTCCCGTACGTTCAGTGGCGCGAATGCCGTGTCTTGGCCTCCAAATCGCTGCAAATCAACAAAAACAGACGAGGAAAAGGTTGGTTGGAGGGTCGCCGCGACGGCGTATTCCTCACTAGCGTTCAACAGCGACGTATCTATTGACCACGGCCACTACGATTTCTTACTCTTTTCCCCTCCGACACTCCTTCCTTTCCGCCCTCATCTCCCTCCCTCTTCCTCTTCAATGATTCCACCTCCCCCCAAGCTCCTCAAGCACCCTCCGGGCCTCCGTCCTGTCAGTACTATCAGGTACACAGTCTTCCAGGAAATACCCAAAATCCTCCCTGACTTCCAATACGTCGTTTCTCAGCGCCGCGATCTTCTTCGCCATAGCCAACGCGGTCACCCTCTCACTGTGGCCTTCCTCCAAGGATCCGGTTTCTGGTAGCGCGGCGTCGTCATCGTGTTGGGTGGCGGCAGCTGCAGTTGCCTCATTGCTGGGGGCATGTTCGTCTTCTGCATCATCGAAGCGTACGCGTCGGTCTCCTCCATTGCCTGGTGGATTAAGCCCAGTTTCCGTTGCGTTCGCTTTGCCCGACTTGGTTTTCGGGTCAGTTGCTGCCGAGGCCTTCCTGGCTTCCCTTGCTTCTTTCCTGTCTTTCCTTTCTTCGAGGATCTCTTGTAGCGCTTCGCTGTTGAATTTAGTTAGTTCTCGCTCGGATCGGCGTCGTGGTGGCTCCTGTTGTGTGAGTGCTTGAGTCTGTTGATTGTTAGCGGAATGTTCTGGATGTTTTGGATATTTGCGCGCGTACCGGTAGTTGAGCGGATGCTGCAAGAGTCGCAGCTTGTTGTGCAGGCGTATTGTCCTGTGATCTGTGAGTTATATTATGTGGGCCAATCGAGAAGACTCACGTTGTTTTCTGCTACTTGAGCTGCGTCCGGCTCCGGACCTTGTGCTTCATTTTGGGCGTCTTCTTTTACTTCCACCTCGTCATAATCTACATTATCTTTCTCCAATCTTGCAGCTTCGAGAAATGCCATTGCAGCTGCAGCAGTTTCGGCAGCTTGGACAGGGTCTGGTGACGCGATGAGGGCCAGGTCTTGCGGTAGTACGGCCCTTTTCTCATGTTCGGCTTCAGCTCTGATGGAATTGTTCTCTGCGTTCGCGGCGCCGCCTCCCAATTCCCTGAGTGCTACAAGCGTCCGAGCTGCTTCGAGCCTTTTTTCCCTTTTCTGGGATGACAGTGCGGCTAGTATCCGTGCATTTTCCTCCGTTACTTCTGGATCCTCCCACTCTACATATTCAGGTTGGGTTGCTACTGTGTTTCCTTGTTCGACATTTGCTTCGGCATCACCATTATCAGGGCCATTGTGTGCTTTGGAGTGGTGGTGGATATTGTGTGTAGCGTCTTCTCTATCATCAACAGGCTCAGGTCCTGCGGCGATAGGTTTTGGGTTGGGCTCTTCCATGGTGGTACTTTGAATGTGCCCCATAGTAATAGTAGAGAAAGGGCCTCAGGGGACTGTGATAACGGAAACGTACATGATCTCGATATGGATATCCTCTTGGGAAAGTAGATACAGTCGCTAGAACCGCATGTTGTATTGATATATATCGACGATTTCAAGGTGTTTGCTAAAATCACTGTAGCAAATCGAACGGAAAGGAAAGAAAGAAGCTAAAAGGCACGTCTAGCACATCTCCGTACTCTCTCGATATCCGGACTCACACTTCCCTTCTTTTCGTATCATAGACCCATCTCACTTCTTCCAGATATCACTCTTTAGACCCCCAACCTCCACCAACGTCTTCTCCGGTGCATCTTTCCCCATCAGAACCCTCAACTCCGGATCCCCCTTCTCCATCGCCCTCTTATACCCCTCCCTACTGGCTACATCTCCCATCCAGCGAACGATGTTCGGGTAATCATCATACCCTATGTTCGGTCCAAACCACCTCTGCGTACTTAGACTGTACACCGGCATGATATCTGCGACAGAGAAGTCACTCTCCTCATTGCCTACAAACCACTTGCTCTCCTTGAGTCGGTCGTCGACAATTTTCAGGGTTGAGTGCAGACGCTGATTTGTCCATTCAACACGCGGATTATCAGCCGGCAACCCAGTAGTAGCCATGAAGAAAGATGTGAGCCATGCTGGTTGAAGTTCGGCGTTGGAAAAATGGAACCAGTGCAAGTATTCTGCGTAGCCCTTCTCCCCGTAGCTCTTATAAAGTTTCACGTTCTTCCCTCCAGCAGATGGCAGGTCTCCAGCCGCATGTTTGGCCACAATGTACTCGCATATCGCTCCGCTTTCGGAGAGTGTAATGCCAGCATCCGAGTCCTCGAGAAACGGCGCTTTTCCAGATGCATTTCCGGGGAGAGATTTGAGTGATGAGGGTGCGAGGAAGGGATCGCGGTCGTGTTTGACGAGGATGTAGTCGATGCCGAGCTCTTCGAAGAGGAAGACGATGCGCTCGGATTGGGAGATGCCGAGATGGTGGAGGGTCAATGGCATTGTGAAATTACGCGTTGAGCCTTGTGATCTTGAAGAGATGATCTGATGCGAGGCCTCCGTCGAGCTTGTTCACTTATTAGAGAGGTGCACGAAGTTTCTGACAGCAGCGCATTGGACAAAGCGTGAAAACTTATCAGACGACGTTATCGAGGGTCCCCGTTGTCTTATACTTATTTTCTGCTTATATGTGGGGCGATGTTCGCCCGATACGAAAATAGAAGGAGTTTAGCGGTTCCTGTAAGAACTACGTCAGCGATGCTCCATCTGGAACATTGAACGGCGCATGACTAGCACAAATAGATTACTAAACTCACACGCCCGATTCTAGACGAGATAAGTTCAATGTACAAAACCGCAAGAGCAGGTTAGGATGTGCGTTATAAAATTGTGTCGATATGCGCACATGCCCGCGTCCAACTCCAGCATCATAGATGCGAGAAGACACGATGGAATCCACTAGTGCGCCAAAATGCTTTTATGAGTAGTTGGAGAGGATTATACAATCAATAAGAGGTATGTGAAGTGAGACCTTTTTTATAAGTAATTCTCAAAACGGCACATTGTTCACAGAGGAAGGTGCCATGTCACAGTGCAGCAGCATTCGTTCCTTGTCGGGAGATATGAACGAGTGGGAACTTCACTTGAGACTATTCTCTTGATTCTGAAGTTTTATATCCTTTTTGTTGGCGATAAAGGAGAGAATTGAAAAACCAAAAACAGAAAACAGTTAAATCTCAATGACAAGCCCAAACACCCTCCTTCCGGACATTTCCCATATCCTCTCCTATTCTAGATGCTCTTCCCTAAAAGCTCCAACCCCTCAGCCTCCTAGAGTGGTTACATGGCAAGAATCCACCACAAACCCTGCAACCGCCGGTATGGCTGGCCAACTTGCGCTGATCGGATGAGTGATGCCGCACAGCCCCTGTACCATGGATACACATCCCACAGATTCTGCTTCATAGCCACCCTTTCCGCCAGCTCGAACATTTCCATAATGCCCTTTGTATGATCCCTACACACGATGTTGCGCCCACAGCGTTCGCAGTCTGATTCAAAAGATGGTAGCGTCGTAAGCGAAAGCCATTACTTTGGCGAGGCAACCATGGGAGAGGGGTGAATGAATCTTACAACAGGCTTAGCGCCCAAGTTATTACTTAGAAACATAATCCTGATACGTGTATCCCATATGAAACATAATAACACAACCGAAGAGGAACCAATGATTTCTTGTCAGCATAAGTTGAAGGTCTTGACCTCGAAGTTTGGTAGTTCTGTACCCCTATCCTCATATACGCGGATCACTTCCCCATCCATGACACCATGAATATAACATTCCCCAAGAACAATATAGTAGATCCCAATGGGCCGCAAAGCCAACGGCACATGGCATCCAAAGAGGACTACCAAAATATCATCCTTCCGCAGCGATCGAGGCCCCATCCCAAGTAAACCGCTACGGGTTATGAGGAAACTGCGCTCTTCGCGGGCGTAGAACGCATTGTGGAGAAATTCGAGAGTTCCCTTAGGAGGGTTCTTCCATTCTTCTTGGCCTGGGTCTTGGAAGATAAAGTTTCTCATGAACAAGGCATTGTCGAACTGGACGCGATCGGGATCATCCGGCCCTCCCAGCTGTTCGATATAGTCCGACTTGTAGTCTTCCGGCATCTCGCGGCGGCCACGAATACATTCGTACATTATGCCAAAATCTTCCGACGCCGGGATTTGGCCTTTGTGGCCCCTGTTTAGGATGAGCGTGCGCCAGAGGTCGTCGGGAGATCGCTTGAGCTGGGATCTAGCATCAGAGCTTGGAAGCTGAAGAGCCACCGCTCTGCTCGCTAGATTCTCGATAAAATCAAGATGAGGAGGCGGACTGTTCATGGCCAACTGAACAAGCTCCACCCCTGTAGGTATGGGCTTCTTTAGAGGTACGACCATACTGACAGCGTCGAACAAGATCCCTTTTGCGGCAAGAACACCATCCTCTTGGAAGTTTATCCTTAGATCTAGGCTTCCAGAGGCGCAATGCGATGATTCCAAAGGGTATCGCATCTTGGAGCGGGTGTATCTGGCACTCTGGAAATCGGTTACCCACGACGGCATGCCCTCGATTGCAGTTGTCTTTGTGTGCTCAGTGACATTGGTCACCACACCATGGAAGGCATTGGCTCGCATATCCTCGAATAAATCAATCTCCCTGCCGTTGATTGAAAAAGATGGCGAATCCCGAGCCACATCCATCCCAGCCAAAGCAAGGACAGAAAGACTATGCTCGCTGCAAATAATGTGCCGTACAACATCTTCATACACCACTGCCACATCACTGGAATAGTCGGGCGAAATCGCGGCACGGTCCTGTTCGGTTACTAGACCTAGAAGTCCGTAGATTTTATCTCGTGGATTCGTTGCGTCAAAGTCACTCGTTTCTCGCAGAAGGATATGGAGGCTGGTGGCTCCGTGGTCGCGGCACCTAGTACTAATATCCACCATCTTGTGGAATGTCGTGAACTCTGAGTACCAGAGTGTTTTTCTTGTCTTGCGAATCCATTTCGAGTATGTCACAAATGGTGTCCAGTCCGTCCAGCTTCTGCCACATCCGACTATGACGTCCTTCGACAAGGAGACCTCCTGGACGACCCAGATGCGGCGCCACCATCTCTTGGAAGCCATGGTGCTAAACGCGTTATACAGCTCGTTGTGATTTGTGACTAGAGGCTCCCCGCTCACCCGTTCTTGACTTTGCTGCTCTGCTTTCAGTTGAGAGTTCCATTTTTCTATCACTGCCATGGCTGCGTCTGTCCCTCTATCATACGATGTTGCCTCTTTCTCAAAAGGATTGTTATTTCCAAGCCAGACAATGGTACGCTTCGCAGATTGGTAGATGACTCCCATGAAGGCTACCTGCTCATTCTTCTCCATAGTATTATCCTGGTTGATACAAATAGCATCGATCCACAGAGTCCGTGGCGAGTCTCTCAGCTCCAAACGGCAAAGTGTGTCTTGGAGGTCGCTCGAGATAGGGATCAGAGAGCCGTTGGCCTTAATAAAAGAGGTGCCGGTATTAGCCCAAGTGTACGATAACGCCTCATAGGTTTGCGCGGTATTGAGGGAAGCTGCTTTCAGTGTACATTCAACGTAACCGCCCAACGAGACGGGATGAAGCGTGAGAAGTCGCATTTCTCGGTTTTTGGCATCGATTGGGACCGATCGGTAAAGCGTTTTCAGGCTTTCTGCGGCCTGCATGCGTACGGCCTCGTCCCCCGTCTCTCGAATTCTCATGACGCGACTCAATGCAACCAAGTCTTGCCATCCCATTTCTTTTGATTCCGACGCCTGTTCTTGATCAAGTGGTCCTGTATCGTCCATAGCGATTCTTGGAGAATAATTTGGGCAAGTCTTTCCTCTGCCGGGAGACTGTAAGGGATTGGGGAATAGAAGAGGACGGCATCGGACGGCCCAGCTCTTTGCCAGCAGTAGCGGTGAACCTTTTTTCATTGGGCTAGTCTCGCCTAATTTTGCAGCTCTAGTTCAGCCTTGCGGCGTTCGAATATAGGAGGCGCGCGCCTAGTGGCTGCGATCAGCCTTTAATAATACTAGATATATAAAAGAAATTTTAAATCTAGTATTAAAACTACTTTTAAAAGAAGGTAAGTTAAATAAACTTTTTTTTTAACCTCTTTTACTTCTTTTTCTTTAATTATTTAATTATATTACAGAGGGGTGATATAGAAAAAGAATAATTTTGTGTATCGCAGGGTATTGCAGCTTACTATGTTCTTTACTGTGTTAGTGCTTGCGTCACCCGCAATATGGCACGAACAAACACCTTATACATACTCTATATTTAGCCTAAACTACCTCTATGTACTTAGCTATATCTGAAAAAAATGCAATATTAGAAGAAAGCTCTTATAGAATGCGCTTCACTTGTACAAGTTTGCACTAGGATTCAATTACTCATCGCTAAAGTGCCTTCATCCTGTAATTCGAATGTCCCCGAGTATTCCCCAAAATCGTCATCCTCGTCCAATGCCTCAAAATCCCAAGTAGCCTCCTCCTCCTCTTCACCAATAGCATACTTACCACCACTCTTTTCTTTGAACTCAGTCTCGCCCTGTCTGCTCAACTTGATCTTGACAACTCGATATGCAAACACAATTTTATTCAGAGACCGGCCATAAGAAACCGACCGAGTATTTCCAACTGCCAGATCAATTTCAGGACCGGTTTCGACTGGGGCACCGAATGCCGTTGCATCGAGCCCAACCTTGAGCGTCGGGTTGTGCTGCGTTTCTTTGGAAACCGATCGACTGAAACCAGTTGCAATCTTCAGCCCCGTGATCATGTACACCCTGTTCATGCCAAAGTTCTTTTGCTGAAGCTTCTCCTGCACGCGCTGCGATTGGCGGATGCAGTCGGTGATGAACTCTCTGCTTGGCTCGAACTCTAGCGTTTCGAGAAGCTTGCAGTGATACACGTGTTTCTCATCTCGAGTGAGTGCGTAGACGATGTCGGCAGAGCCTGCGATCCCCTGGGCAACATTGGCGTTCAAACCGGCAGATCCTCCGACGGTCTTGGTGACTGTCTCGTTGAAATCGCCGCTTGCGCTCTGGTTCATGAGATCTGCCGGAATTGAGACATAGTCGTACTGGTTGAGAGGTCCGGTCAGCTTTTCTCGGAGGGCGCGACGGGAGAATATGCTGCCCAATTTGGGGGCCGTTTCGCTTTCGGGGTTGATGTCGAAGTTCGGCGCTTGAAAGTAGTAGAGTTTGGGCATCCTGTGGCTCTAACTTCGCGCGGTTCACTGAGTTGAGCTATTGGAGCATGAATCGTTCGTTGACTACGATCAAAGGCTCGAAGTCTGTCTTGTTCCGTCTCTTTCAGCCGCACCCTGTGAGCGATAATTCTATTTATAGTCGTAATAGAGCGCGGGGAACTTCCGCATCGGCGAGCAAGAAGGCAGCCATCGATTGAATTATGCGCAGCCAAAGCACCCTGCACCGGCGCTACTAAACGTGATAGGCTGGACGTCAGCACCGGTGAGCAAAGAAGCGGTTGTGATGTGGCAGTCTTCGGTTGGATTATGCGCAGCCACGGCATCCCGCACCAGGGCTGTGAAACGTGATGGGCTGGAGTCATTACGCTTGCATACAGCCTCTCTAGAGTGGCGTACAAGAACGCTTGGTTGGTTGGAGTTTCTTGTCGTGGATGTCAATGGAATGGGATATCGTTTGATAGACCGCTAGGCTCGACTCCTGAGCGATGCGACCCAGAAGCCCTTGAGATTATCGAAGGAACAGCTATCTGTCCTCTCTGAGCGTTCAGCTTTGCATTCCTGCGAGAACACCCGTGATTTGGCCCCGAATCCAACCTAGCTCGCGATTTCGGTTGAACCAACTCCAATGTTTGATCCAGGAATAGCCATGAGATGACTTTCGATCCTTCATCTCTTCGAACAAGCGCCGCATGTACGTAGCACGATGGATTTTCGTCCACTGTTCCGAGTCGAGAAAGTCTCTTCCAAAATCAAGAATGACTGCTGCAATCCCCGCAGCGATCGGTGCCGCACAGGACGTGCCGCTCAGGAGTTTCTGGTCGCGGGGGGACTTTAGCTTTGGTGGCCACGCAGACTCGACACACTCCCCAAGAACCATGATCCTCTTATTACCCTCGGCACCCGGGGTGAATGATGATGGTTGGCCGTGGCCGTCTCCTGAATGGACACAAATAACGTGTGCGTCCTCGTTCGCTGGCCATGCGATTCCGTCGAGGCGGTTTTTGCCGTCGTTAGAGGCTGCTGCGAATATTAGGACTCCATTGGTAGCGGCTTCTTGAATGAGATTGTATAGCGACTCGTGTTCTTCTCCAAACCCGAAAGACATCACCATTATGTCGACTTTCCACTTGTCCATTGCATGCTGGATGGCCTAGAGAGCATCAGTCGCACGGACATGTGTCGCAAAGTTGTCAAGTGATCTTACTTCAGCAATACTGTTCGCTGACTTTCCAATATTTGGCTTCCTCTCGTACACTCTCGCAATGTAGATCTCGGCATTTGGCGCGATTTGATGGAGCAATACCGCGAGGTGTGTGCCATGTCCGACATCGTCTCGCCATTTTCCATCGTCGTCGATCCAGCTTTGGTACTTGGGTTCGAAATCGTACAAGTCCTGCTGATCTTCGGAAAGTTCGATACCGCTGTCGAGGATAGCAACCCTGATCTTTGGTCTCTGGGGAATGCCTGGGCAGCATTTGTTCATCTCCGACTTCAACTGCTTTATCCGTGCGAGGGCATTGTTGTGCCATTCGAACCAATTCAATGCGGCCCTCTGTCTGCAGACAGACTGATGTTAGTATGAATACACCTCAAAAGTGTTTGCAGTCATGTACCTACTTCGTTTTATCGACGGGCTCTTCGGTGTTCCCAAACAGACAGAATTCTCGTTTCGCCGCAAACGTTGCTGGCGAATCGGTTGCATCCTGGGGTAGTGGCATCGACATCTGGCTTCTGTTCTCAGTTGGTGATAGTGGTTGACACTTGCTTCCTGGGTCGCCAGATGTGTCAAGATCATCTATACTCTTCCGCAGGAGTAGTTCGTCCTGGAGCTCCTCCAGGCGAATTCTGTACCCATCTTCCAACTCAGATGCCAAAGGGCGAACAATACATGATAATATGTAGTGTCGAATTGGGCCCTCCTCTGACAGGCGATTGCTTGGAGAATCGGATGGTGGATCTAAAATCAGACATGCCCGAATGGCTTTCCTTAGACCAGACGAGATTCTTTTGGAACGGCGACGTTGGTCTTGCCTTTTTGGATTCTCCAGATCTTTCAGAAGTTGCACAGCTTCGTAGTGGTCTCTGTTGCACTCCTGACTTCTCGGAAACCGTGTGCCGGTGGCAATCTCAAGAAAAGTGATTCCGAGGGCTAGAATAACGGGATGGGAATGCGATCGAATCTCTTGTGACGTGCCGTCTGCGGCGTTTCCTGTGTGTTGGACTTCGACGGAGAGATAGGGAAAAGTTAGGACAGGCCATGTCGAGCTGTTGGCACGGCGGATGAAGTACACTTTGTTGCTGCTCCAATCTGTGTGAAAATGGGAACCTGGATATAAGTACAACATAGAGGTGGCGAGTACGTAGCATAGGATCAATTGATCCCGAGTTGAGTACTTCAAAACCTGAGAAATCGCGGTACCATCCCCTAAAAGCTGGTAAAGGGAGTCCATGGTTGGATGGGAACCTACGTCTTCGAGAATTTTGGGGTGATTGGGGTGCCAAAAGTTATCGTCCTTTACGAAGAAGTCGACTTGCACGTATGGAGTTTTCAGTAACGTGCAAATATCCTTCTTGACTGACTTCAAACCGTAGGGAGCGTTGCGAGGCCTACGTCGATGTCAGAGGATAGAAGAGAGGTCAGCAGAGTTTAGAATTACTCACAAGGTGTTCTTGACCTCGACATTTGTTACCTTCCACTCCCTACTGTCCTTACAGACAGGTAATAGGACTTCAAACTTGTCTGAAACATCGCCTCTGCTAGCATGTCTGCGTGATGACATCTTCAGAGCGAGCTGACGGTGCCTTATCAGGCTGAGCCTCGCCTCTCTTCCCGCGATCGGCATTCCGGGCGGCAAATAGCATTTACATACCCAGTGTAGCTTCAGAAGATTGTACACTCCTTCGGCTGATCTCTTTATCCCTTGGCTAGGATGCTGGGAGAGGTTCAAAGTTTCGGCGGTTGGCCCGGATTGTTCCTTGCAGTACACGGTCAGAAGATGCTCTGCTGCTCTTTTAACTGGATCAAGGAACTTGTTGCGCTTGTCCAGGTTTCCCCTCTCCTTCCCGTGAAATAGTGGGACATCACGACCGAGTATATCCAGATATTGGTCCTGATGCTCTTTTGGTTGGTTGGGCAAATCACAGCATTCGGTGAAACCCCCCCGGCCAGCTTTCTTGATTCTGAGAGAGAATGTGTTGAGTATGGGGAGATCAGTGTGTTCTAGCGGTATACCCTAAATGGTACTTAGCCACTAGTAACGGCGAGGGGTTGGTGAGATGGGAGAATCGACCTTGCGCGGTTTCGGCGCTGGCGTTAAAACGCCATGTAAGAACCGCTTTGGTAAGCGGCTCTGTAAAGCGATCAACAGCTCATCAACGTGTTCGTTATCGAATCCCTCAGCCCATTCTCCACCGGACCTAGATACTGCCAACCCCACGCTCACGATGTCTGAATAAAAGCCAAGGGCGTCCGACTCTTCCCGCTCTGTGAACTCCTTAGCGAGCGCCCCGAAGGCCGGAATAACACGGCCAAGGAGTTCTAGTTGCCACATAAAAGCACCTTACAGCCTTTTTTGATCGGTAGAAGGTTGAAATGCAATGATAAGATGAAGATCGAAGTTTGCTCGACAAAGGTGTGAAGGCTGCGCCGAATCTAGCGATAGATGGGAGGAGAGGGGCCTGCCAGGTCCGTGCACCCACGGAACGAGTCCGCGATTCCCGCCGCTTCTAATATTAATAATAGAACATCAACCTGGAGTTCCCCGCCTCAGCTATGGTGTGGTGTGCCCCTCTTCTCCGAGTTTGAGCCAGCAAGTCCTACGTCTGAACGCCAAACATTTGTGCCTACGAAGTCGAAGACAGCACATGAAAGCATCACACTAAAGGTTTACAATATTCCCATGCTACCATTATGACACACGAAGCGAATCTCCAAGACACTGCCAGCCTAAAGAGACTCGCCCAAGCCTGTATGAAAAGTCTGCAAAAGCTTGGATATGAGGAAGAACAACAGCTGCAGTTAGCGTTCCGCACAAAAGATGTTCGAGAAGCCTCTATCATCGTGAGAGATGGTTATTGGGCCTCTCGAGAACTTGCAGACTTTAACGTATGGTGTGCTAAAGTAGGCGTGAACGGCGAGGGTCTTCGATCAATCGATGTTCGGCTCAAAGATGTTCCCGGGATCTGTGAGCTTCTTCGACTGCTCTTGAAGTCGCTCGATCTTGACCTCAATGGTTAGTTGGCGTTTTGGCCAGATTGCGGTTTGCAGAGGCTAACTATGTCAAATAGAACTGCAGCGACATGACGAGCCACCTGCGCAAATGAATGCGGACGATTCTCCCAATGATGTCCAATCGGACTCTTCTTCTCTTTCTTTCGAATCTCTCTCCTCATCTGAGGGCTCTGTACAAGAGAGTGCTACTAGTGCCAACACGTCAACATGGGAGAAACGTGTGCTCAGGCTGCGGAGCCGCATTGGAGATACTATCGACCGACTCCATCAACACGGCAGGCAAATTGAACGCGCGGGATCCAAACACCGACAAGAACGGGTGGAGAGATATCTAGAGAAGGAAGGACCAAAGCAGATCTATGGCTGTTTCAAGAACCTCGCGGCCATGAAAGCCAAGGAGCATTTCAAGTTGGCTTCCGAACCTTTCAGAGAAAGAATCGCCGAATCCTTCGCAAGGCGGAGGATCCGGTTCGAGTATCTGAAAGAGCATCAAAAGAAGCGAGCGATAGACACGCCCGCGCCAGCGCAAGACCCATTTCACGAAAATACAACCAATCGCAGCAAGAACGCGGCGGAATTTAATCAAACACAAGGGGCACAGAGAACAAATG
>JAFHBV010000481.1:0-26101 GCA_019022785.1 Pseudomonodictys pantanalensis
GGTGATGGGGTGCTTTGGTGGGAGGGTCGAGGCGGGGAAGCGGCGGTGAGTAGGTCGTGGNGAGGTTNTGAGAGGGGTGAGAGGGGAGTGTATGCGGTTTCCTACTTTGCCATATTAGCCACTGACGCCACTGTCTGCTTCTTCCTGTGCCCCTCCCCTTCGTGGTGTCACATACCTTCAATGGTGTTTTCTTCGCGGCAACAAAGGAAACAACACCTCAATACCAGGAAAGGAAATCCGTGATCTTGTATTTGCAATTTGCCAGTAGAAGTGTGAAGTGCCTCATAGGTTCGGCCTCACCCACCGACTTTATGAGGCTTTATGCTGAATAAGTCTTGATATGATGGCATTGCTTGGCAGTGAGGTCATATTCTCAGGGTCCGATGTGCGGGGGCGGCTTTAACTGAATGCAGCATACGCTAAACCGTAAAGGGTAGGGAAGGCGGTCGCTCTATCGACGATGTTGCAGATCTGGGCGAGCCGCATGTCATGGCCTGGGAGAAGTAAGGGGCGTGGGCATCGATGGGGGGTCGCGATCGCAGAGAACGAGCTCAGGCGAAGAGATGAATGCTGGAGATGTTGCTGCCAGGAGGACGGGCACGAGGCCTGCCAGAACACTTCGAAGCCCACCTTGAGGCATGAAGGAAGGCGACATCGACGTCCTTCACGGTACGCTTACTCACGCTCAGCAGTAGGAGATCGGCCTACGCCTACTACAGCAACGGCTCAAGCGTGCGTTGAGCTCCTGCGTTGAGCTCCTGCGCTACAACGCACATCAGTATCGCCGCCGACACCTATCATCGTCAGACTCTAGCTCCTCGAAATGAACTGTTCGCTTCCAATACCCAATACCCTCGCACAATGCGATCCTTTCATAATCTCTCTATCGCATAGAAAATCTACCTGCTGTAGCCCGAGAGGTTGAGATCGCGCCACCATCTGGGTGAGCATGACGCGTTTCACGTGATCGAACGTTCATCGCCCCCTTTCCATGCGACAGGGGTCCAAGCGGCTGAGCAAACGGGCATGATGGATTTGGATGGGATTTTCTGGGGTGGTGCATTGGCCTGCGTCAGTGCTGCAAGTGAGAACTGGCAGTCGACGTATGGTGAGGGAGGGTGGTGGGATTCGAGATGAACTCGATGCGCGAATGAGGTTGATCAAATGTGGCTTCCTTATCGGATAGGAATCCAAAGTATCAACTGGTACAATGTGGAATAGGTATCACGGCCTGACGCGAAAAGGCGTGCGACAAAGGTACGGACGCAAGTAGGCTCCTAAAGATCCTGACTCGCAGCAACTTCTTCCACGCACAATATGCAGGCGTAAGATCTTACTTCAGTTCATTCAAAAACCAGCAAACACCTGAGCATAGTATTTGTTTAAAGCTTGTTGTGACGCAGCGACGACAATGGACTGCAGAGTGTAATTATACTTCAAGGCGAATTACGACATGCACTCCCTCCTACAAGAAACGCGGAGGTGTAGGCAAGCTCATTTTCGATTGGGACCGGCCTACACCAGAAGAGAAGCCTCGAGGTAATATTCCATAATCGCGGCGTGCATCAGGTATGCTGATTCCGATCTCCGCCTTGTACGCAGCGGTATGAGCATGAGATCCCGTACTCCGATTTACGATGCTACCGTAATAGGCAACACCTCCTCCGAATAGCCTCTTCTAGCGATTACAGATATCCGTAGCACATATCGGGCCTTGGTGTGGGATATTACGGTGAGGTCCTGCCTGTGGAAAGGAGCATATTCGAACGATACGCCAAATGATGACACTTTCGGTCTACAGCTTTGATTTCATCGATTGTGCTTCAATGTAACTTCTCATCTGCTCGAGGATAGCGCCGGAAGAGGGAAGCAGGCGGTTGTGTAAGGCAGGTGCTGATGGAGTTTCGGGCGTATGCGGGTGCCAGAATCGGTGCAGATGGTTGTAGAGGTAGCAATGGGCGGCTCGTTTTTCCCGATGAGACCGATTTAAGACGTATCGTTGACTAGATCTTATGCGGTATCTTGCGCTTGCGGGGTCAAAATTCGTGGGCCGAATTTCTCAGGCCTTCACTTCTTTTTGTCGCATCGTGACGAGCAAACTGTCTGTTGGTTCGCAGAGACAGTGCGTACAAACAGAATCGGCAACCCAAATTAACTTAAGAAGCCCCAGGTGGATACCACAAAGCTGCCAGCTGCCGACTACTCTCTGCGGCCTCATATTGACCGGTCCCGACACGGCAAGGCTGCAAGCGTTCGACAGAGCCTCATAGCGACTTCCTAAGCATCATGAACCCGCGCTGGAGCGTGATGAGCAACGACACGATCACGGGGCGCCGCTGCAGCGCTGCGACCTGCAAGTGAGCCCCTCATAAGTTGCCCTTCGATGCCAAGCGCGGAAAGGGCACCTTTGTCCACTCACAGCCTGCATGAGACGACAGAGGCGCCACAGTGCCGACGAATCTCGCAGCAGATTTTGTGATTCGCAGCCTGTTTCTGCATATCTTGCAGGATGCCGAAGGGCAACTTCGTCGAATGGGATGAACTATCCGCCCCTGAGCGGCGTTGTTCTCCGCGTGAAGGACGAGGCAGGTTTATTGGAGGCGCCTGCAGGATGCGTCGACTTGCATTGACCGGTGAGTCTGCGAGCTGGCAGGCGACGGGTGGTCAAGACCAAAACACGATGAGACGGAATGAGGATGAGGCTCTTGAGAAGAAGGATCTGTGCTATTGGACGTTAGTTGATGGGAAGAGGTGCGCGAAGGTGTTCGTCACAAGAGACTTGAGAGAACCCTGAAGGCCGGCGCGCTAGCAGGGTGCTTGGTGCCATGTCGGGATTGGGCCTAGCGCCCAAAGTTCTTACCGACTTCACGATCCACGATATACCCTCCAGCACCAATTTTTATCAGCCCACATACAAAATAAGCTCGGATCTCGCATCATCTCAGTTTCATCGCGTTTAGATGAAGGCCAAGTCATCGAGAGAGGGCAACAGTGCCTTGCAAGGATGGACCCGCACCACTTCAGTGACTGATGCTGGTAACAGCATCGAGTGGCGATCGTGCGTCGGAAAAGCTTGCTGATGCATGAGCTGAAAAGGGCACATCCGACGAATGGCATCGTGTTGTTTGGAGAATGTCGGTAAGCGTGCCAATGAAAACTTCGAGCTCGTGAGGGACGAGGCTGGTCACGGCAGGAGGGCAACGATGCAGCTGCTGAGGCGGTCAACCCGCTAGCGATTTCGATCGATTTTGCCAGCTGAAAGAGTATCAAAGAAACTATTCTATTGATGATTAACTAAAGGAGTGACTAGATACACGACGAGACCAGGACAGAGTAAAGAATGTGGGAAGGAAAGTAAAGCGAGCCAAAGGAATGGAACGGCAGGAAGCTGCCAGTATACTTTCTAAAAGCCCAGAGTGAGACTGGCAAAGCGTGAGCAAGAAGTGACTGGCAAGGGACCTGCAGAAGCAGAATATGCCCGCGAACCCGGATCGTTCACTCTTCACCATCCATGTTCGTCGTGCGACCACCCTTCTTGCGGCGTTCGAATGTACAACCGTGCATGTTCTCCATGTGGTATCGAACCCTGTCGGCACGAGAGTAGGAGTAGTTGCAAGATTCGACGAGGCAACGGTAGTCCAAGGAACGGTCTCGGTCGTGCACTTTCTGCACGTGGCGGCGAAATTCAGCCGTGCGACCGAAAGTACGAGTACATCCAGAGCGGTTACAGGTCACGCGTCCTTCAACTCGCGAGGCTTGCTGCGTTGACGCTTGGTCCGGGACCTGCTGCTGCTGACGTGGCGGGGGGCGCAGGGCCGGGTCCTCATGCAACTGAGGAAGAGCAGGTGGGCTTGCCCACTCTCCATACGCGTGCTGCTGGGTAGGAAGCGATGCCGGGTTGTCGATGTAGGCATTCAAGTTGCCGTATGCCGGGCTCTGATTGCCTCCGTTCCCGCTGATGAATGAAGCTCCTACGAGGGCGTCGTTGAAATCGTATGGAAAGAAGTAAACATCGCCAAGGCCATCGAAGCCGGTCACGTTCATGTCGCCGACGGTGAGTATCGGAGGTGAAAGGGGAATGCCAAGATTGCGGTCATGCATGGTAGTGTTTTGGTGGCGGTATACTCCTTCAGGATTGGTTGCAGTGTCGTTCAGGGGTGACCGAAGGACATATCTAGCGTCAAAGCCTTTTTGGTCGCCCCCGAGCGCCCATACGCGGCGCTGTACGCTGATATCCTCTTCTCGGAAGGCATAACTGCAGGTTGTTAAAAAAAAAAACCTACCCAAAACCGCCAGCAAGTGTATCTGAGGAATAAGACGGAATTTCGGCGACGGTAGCGGATTCATCTCGAGTGAGCATCGTAGGTACGGACGGTGTAGCCATGATACGGCTTCGCCCACGGAATGAGCTCGTGTGTCGCTTGAAGCTGGGTGTGAAGAAGCTCAGATGTTCGTAATTCGTAGAGTCGTCGAAGGGTAAGAGTGATAGATTCCCAAGGGTAGAAAGGTTGCAAAAATGGCAAGGGGGCACTGCTCTCCTTATAGCCCCAACAAGGAGTGGTCGGCATCAGCCGCAGCTTAGGCGTTGGGGCGTGAAGACGAGATGTGGCGCAAGGCAACCAACCAGACATGCAGAAGTTGCCCCCTTTCAGTCAGCTTCATTCATGCTCATATCTTGCCTCAAGGACATAGCAACCCTTTGACCCGACCTTTTGCAACTCTTACTCAATATCCTAGATGCAATCGGTTCCCTCCTACCACAAGGCTTCAAAGCTAGTCGCGATGCAAAGTGATGAAGTACACAGGTGTCTACAAACTGCGGATGGTAAAATGTGCGGGAAGACATTTTCTTCCTTGGGCCGGTACAAGTAAGATTTGACGTACCACACTCATTTATGCCGCTGACATGTGGTTTTGGCAGTCAACATCTGAGAACACACTCGAAACCGTTCGGCTGCGACCACTGTGCTCAACGATTCGGTCTACGCTCTGACCTCAAGCGCCACATCTCTGCGCGGCATCACGTCAGTATTGTGAGGTATCCCTGCACAATCGATGGTTGTGATTTCCGAGCGAGTCGCAAGGATAACGTTACGCAGCATCTGGTTAAAAAACACAAACTCGATCCGAAGCCGAAGACCGCGAAAAAGACAATCGAACCACACCCCAAAAAGCGCCATGCCAAGCCTCCGAAAGCAACCCAACCAATACCAGACTATATAATGTTCTTGCAAGCTGCAAGAACCGGTAATTTGTCTCTTGCAAAACATCTCTTAGCCTCTGGGATCGTAATCTCAATCTCGGGCGACGGTGGTTCGAACGCGCTTCATTGCGCTGCAAGGTCGGGTCAGCCAACCATGGTCAAATGGCTTTTAGATATGGGGATCCAAGTTGAATCTACCAACGACAGCGGGAAGACTCCATTGCACGAAGCTATGCTGAGTGAAGACTGCGCCACAGTCTCCACTATACTGCAACATTACCACTCTATGGACGTACCTCCCGGTGGTGTGATCACCACAGAGTTGCTAGTCAACTTTGTTCAACAAGCCGACAATTCAAAGATTCTCAACCTCCTGTCCAATTTTACCGGTCCACAAAAGTTTATCGACTATATCCCAACCATCACTTGCCTTGCTGCTCGGCATGGACGGCAGTCGATCATGGATCTAGTGATTTCGCTTGCGGCTTTCGACTTCAATGATGGCGAATCCGTTGCTACATCACCTTTGCACATCGCATCAAGATATGGACAGTCCGGGATCGTCCGAAAGGTCATCTCCTTGGAGGGCGTCGATGTGAATCGGCGCGTCTACAAACGACAATACTTTACCCGCAATGGCTATCGAGCCGATTCATGGACTAGATTCACTGCGTTAGAATGCGCCCTTCAATTTAATCACAAGGACGTGACGGAGACACTTCTTACATGCGACAAGACAGACTTTGGCCCCAATGGCTTGTCACTTCTCGGCCTGCTCCAACAAGTCCTTGGTTTACGTCACCCAGGTCTTGCCGCATTGCTTTTAGGGCAAGACAAGGTAGCTCATAAGCTCCAGGACATGGATGAGCTCCCCAGACTTTTACGATCCTTGTTCAAAGGAGACTCGGCGGAAGTTCACTCGATTCTCAACAAGGAATCTCCATCAGATCAAATCATCAACGGAAAGAAGTGGATGCATCCTGTTATTTGGGCCGTCGAATTAGGGCAACGGGAGATCCTCAGGATATTACTTGCGGATGAGAAGATCAACGCCAGCTACTACCGCAACCCATGGACATCAATTTACCGCGCCGCGGCTAACAAGGACCTGGAAACGATTCAGATCCTTCTGGCTTCCGGCAAGCTGGATGCGTTTAGTGGGAAAGCTTTGGATGCGACACCAAGACCTGAAGATCTTGCAATTGTACAATGGCTTGTGGACATGAACGGCTTCAAGACGTATCCATCAAAGTATTATATGGCACCTCCTCTTCATCAAGCTATCGAGTCAGGAAGTTGCAGGGGTGTAGAGTTACTTCTCGCACATCCCGACATCGACGTCAACTCCTTCTCTGAGTTCTATGGAACGCCTTTAGGTCTTGCCGTTTCTCTTCGGTCAACGAGTATAGAGACAATAAAGCTACTTCTCGCACATCCAAATATAGATATTAACGTCAAAACCTCTCAGGAATACGTCCTTTCTACGGAACGAAACAAAACAGCCCTGGAAATTGCCCGCCAAGATTGCCGCACGGAAATCGTTGATCTCCTTCTAGCTCACGGTGCTATAGGCGACCCCGAGGAGCAGAGCCTCGCAAACATCCCACCGGTGGAGTTCAATGGAGATGGGGAGATATCCAGACTAGCCGAGGGACCTTCAGCTGCAGCAATGCAGGATATGGACGAATCAGACGAGCTTCGAGCAACATCTCAAGGGCCAGGTACTCTGTGGAGTTGGGAAAGCGATTTGGAGGAAGATCCGGACTGGGAAATGGCTGAAAAAAGGCTGATAGAGCTATGGACGCCTTCCACGGGAACAAACGAGCCCCTGGACCCTCGTATACTTTCATCAGGTTCGGAGCCTATGTGCTTGAGTTTCGAATAAGGGTAAAATTGCATGAATTGCTAGGACTGTGTCAAGTAACGACTATTTCTATTTCGTACGACTCCTTGAATGCTTTACGCAATAGACTTTTCCTTCTTATGTCTGCTTGGAAGCTCAATAGAATGTATTGTTTTTTAAGGTCTGATTGTATCTGTAATGTCTTTTGCAGTATTCATCAGTCAGTCAGACTCTTAATCCCCCCTCTAACTCCACATCCACCCACATCACGCACAAACCCCAACCCTCGCCACACTAGGATCATGGTCACTCACCACCTCTCCCGCGCTTACCCACGTACTAACATGCACATGCTCATACCTCGGCTTCCCCCTCGCCACCGCCTCACTCACAAACATATGATCCAGCTGCTGCGAATTCATATCAAACAGATACGTATACCTCTCCGTCGGCTTGATGCCCGCCACGACATCCATGTCTTTCAGCCCAGAGATAGAAGCATATGTTTCGAGCGGCGCAGCAAAGGCAAATTCGTTGAAGTCGCCCGCCGTAATGATGTGTGCATTGCGATCCTTGTTCAGAATCTCCTATTCCATTGTCAGGGACTTGAAACGATGAGGGGGTTGGAACTTACCTTCATAAACCTCGCAGTTAACTCCGCCTGCGCCTGCCTATCCTCCACACCCCCATTAACGGGCGGCCTCGCATCACCCTCCAAACTACTACTCCCTCCCTTACTCCCCCAATGCACGTTCACGGTGAAGAAAGTCCCCTTGCTACCAACAACCTCCCACTGCGCCACCAGCGGTTTGCGACTCGCAGTCCACGCCCCGTTCATCGGATCGATCCTCCCCGGGTTGAACTTCAGCGTCGGACCCGGAAGGACTTCGTTGGCATCAAGTGCTCCTCCTGGATTGGGCTTGTACAAGCGGATAAGGCTGGGTTTGTAGAGGCACGCTACGCGGATGTTGCCGCCTGGTTGACCACCGTCTTTGTCGTCGCGGGGCGCGATGTCGACGAAGGAGTAATTTGGGCCGCCTGCTGCTGAGATCGCGGAAGTTAGTGTGGAGAGAGTGAGGTTTGCGGAGACGATGGCGTCGTTGGTGGGGCCGTTGTTGTCTTGGATTTCTTGGAGGAACATGATGTCTGGGCTTTTCAAGTACTCAACGATGTGGCCGGCGATTTTGGGGAGCCATGTGCTATTTGGCGCTATATTCTCGACGTTGTAGGCGCCGATGGTGATGCCTGAACATTTTCCATTGGAAACTAGGGATGTTGGGGGAGGTAGAGCTGGGGTCCTGGAGCTGGTGATTTTGAGCGCTATGAGGGGGAGAATGCGGTAGGTGCCGAATGCGTAGGTTACGATACCCGTGATCTCAGAGAGGGTGTCGCCAAGTTTGGTGGTTGGAGGGTTCTTGGTGCCGTCCAGAGGCGATCCGATCATTATGGCTTCGGGATTCGAATCTGAATCCATTAGCTTCAGACCTACATGGTCCTCTAGAAGGATCACATACCTTTGTCCGTCATCGTTAACCCACCCCTCCCATTTCTCCCACTAACTCCATAATCCCCAGCCACATACGTATCCCCAAAGTTATTCGGCCTCGCAACCGCCACCGCCTTCTTCACAGTCACCAACTCGCCCGTCAGACTCTCCCAAAAGTCCAATCCATACTTCCCCGGCTGCAGCACCGGATTCGCAACACTCAACAAACTCTGATTATTTGGCACCGCAAACACATCCCCACCATCCAGACTGCTGAACTGCCTCGTTGGCGGGGATGTTGTGTCTTTCCCGATGACAAGCGGCTTGGCGGCGTTCCCGGAGGAGACGAGTTTCTCGAGTTTAGGGGACGTGAGTTCGGTGAGGTATATGTAGTCCTTGTTCGATCGATACTCTTGCACTTTTCCCCCTACGACGATTTTGTCGCCGACAGTAAGGTTGGAGATGAATGTGCGGCCGAAGATGTATATCGATTTCGAGGTCCTGGGATCCTTACCCGGCGTGGGCGAGCGTATCCAAAGCCCATCTGGTCCCTTCGCGGTGACGATACCTGTAACATTCGACACTGTCTGGTTGCTGTACGGCGAGAGGAACCTATCCCCATTGATCTCCGCAATCGTAAGTGCGGAAGACACCGCGATCGAAGCCGCGAGGGCCAAAAGCCTCGTGAGAGCTGCCATTGCTGGAATATGGGTACCCCCTTCCACGCAGCCGATCCCCTGCTCTTATACCCATCCTCGCCATCGTCCAAGACTCCGTTCCGCTCGCGCCTCCAGCTCGTAGCCACAGCTGCACCACTCCATCCAACGGCGTGGAATCCGCCCGTCTTGGAACGCAGCGTACCTGCATGCCCTGCAATCGTCCAGCTACTAAGCTACCCCATACAAAGCAGGTGCTTGCATCCCAAGACTTGACTCCGCTGGCGGAATCCTCTTGGCGGGCATGGAGGCTGAACGCGTGCTGTTGGTGATTGGGCAGGGAGCACGCGGTCAGGTGCGGTGCGGCCGAGGTTCGTGGCCGGATTGGGAAGGTGGATGGGGATTGGTTAGGAGGTCCGAGATGAGAGGCGAAGGCCGTGAGGCTGGAGCAAGGGTGGCGCGTGTACTGGAACTTCTGTAGGAAGTAGGGTAAAGTATGTAGATAGTAGATACGCAGAAGATGCTCGGTGTGTTGTGGCATCAATCTCATGTGGCGTTGTGTTGTTTATGTATCGGTACACAGGGTTGCAGGTACCTACACCTACGCCATGTTACCTCTCCTTGAGTATATACTCCGTCTAAGTCTAATATACAGAGTGTAGTGTACACTATCATCTCACAAACCTCCACGGCATACATATATACAATATCCTCTCCGCTCCCCCGACGATAATACACACACGCACTACACATCCTCCAAATACTTCAACTGCAGCGCATCCACCGTCCTCGGCATACTCTCAATAGCCCTGATCGTCAACGGCGCCACCTTCTCCAAGATCTCCCTCGTCCAACCCCTCAGCTGGGTATTATACCCCACTCCATTCGCCTCGTCCCGAACGACCTTCGCGTACCTCGACGCCAACACAACCAATGTCTTATAATACGGCAGAATACTCGTCCTCTTCACATCCGTATGCCGCAACTCCATCAAGTTGAAATTCGGTCGGTCGTGCCGAATGTAAGCAGGGTGCAGCTTGCGCCAGCCCGGGAAGCGCGGCATGAGGTATATTTCGCAGGCGGTGAAGGCGTCGATGATGCGGTCGCGTAGGGAGAGCGCCTGGATGAAGGAGTTCCATGTTTTGTTGTCGACGATGAAGCCGTTAGTGAGGAGCTCGCGGATTGTGCGTTGGGCTTTTGTGAGGGATTTCGGGTCGTCGCGTTGGAGGAGGCTGCTGATGTAGATGCGTGCTGCGCGGGACAGGATTTGGCGACGGTTCATGGCGAGACGCGAGGATTGGAAGCTGTCGAGCACGCCGGGATCGGTGAGGGAGTCGCCTTCTGCGTAGGGTTTTTGCGGGTCCATGACTTGGCGGAAGGTCTTGACTAGTCTGTCGGCTTCGCGGCGCGCGAGGTTGTAGCATTTCTCTACTTCGTCGTATTCCTTGGCTTTGAGATGCGTCTCCATGATGGCGACGAGGAGACCAATCGGCGCTTGGACGTCGCTTTCGCCGGTCTTTGCGTTGGTGGCCGCTTCGAAGAGTTGCTTGCAGATATCGTACGCGCCGCGGGCGCTGTAGAGCATGATCACCAGGCCGAAGTATCCCATGGGAACGTGGTTCATTTCATTGGAGTCGATATACCGCTTGTGTGCCGGCTGGTTGAGTGCCACCTCCTTGCCATGGTTCGCGAGGATAGTCTGACGCAGTTTTTCTTCGACAGCTTCCAATCGTGCTTTCGGGTTATCAGGACGCTCCTCGAGAAGTTGTCCTAGCTCCATAATGCCCTCGACCAGTAGCGAAACCTGCTGGGAGCTATCGGTCTGAGGGACGTTTCGGGCTTGCATCCTGCGGTAAGCATATGCTGCTAGGTCGTATCGGTGCTCGGCGAGAAATCCGGATATGACGATAGCGTAGTGGAAAGCATGCACGCGTATGCTGTTATGGGGCATTGTCTTCCGCAGGATCTTGTACGCTGCATTGGTTTGACGAGCTTCGATAAGTGCGCGCATTAAAGCTGCATATGTCCAGGTGTCCAGGGGGATTTGAGCCTCCACCATTTTGTGGTAGATCCTTTGGCTGTTGACAAGGTCTTTACGTAAGCCGTAGTACACGAGCAGTAGGTTCCAGGTATGCGTGAGTTCTTCGCCGTGCAACGTCCCAGTCTGCCACTCCTTAAGCATTGCTGTTGCTATAGCTTCTGCGCCTTCCGGATCGTCGGCGTTTACGAAGGCTTGGACGTAGCCCGCACGCGCATGAATGTTGTCCTCCACGGCGATACCAAGCTGTTGTGCTTTGGAATAGAGGGCCTCAAAAGATTCAACATCTCCTCGTTTGGCGCAAAGGTCTAATAGAGGCGTGAAGGTGTACTTGTCCGGCTGCACACCGGCGCCTAAACAGTTGTCAAAGCATGCGAGGGCACCATCTAGATCGTCGGCTCTAGTATAAGCGGTTAAAAGCGCGTTCCAAACAAGGATGCTTGGTTCTAGACCGAATTCATTCTTGATGCGTTCGAATTGCTCGACAGCGCCTTGAACGTCAATACGCCTGGCATACACGTACACTAGCCACATCACGAGTTTGGTATTGTCGAATAGGCGTGAATATTCGTCGAAGTATTCGTGGGTACGCTCAGCATCTCCCAGTTTGGCGTAGTATCGAACGAGAAAGAAAAGGGTTCGGAGTGCGAGCGGAGCCTCTGGGTAGAATGTTCGTAGGTCCTGGACAAGATCGGATACACCAACGCTCATGTGAGTCTCCAGCTGGAGGAGGAACTTGTTAATCAGATGTTTTGAAGGACGCTCAATCCCTCCTTTTAAAGCATGTTCCCTGTACCGTCTGTAAAGCTTCGTAAAGATCTTACGGCGGTTCATATACTGCTGGTACCGGGGAGTATCCAGTAGGGCGGGAATCGCGTACTCGTACAGCATCGACTCTGGCAACTCCAGATTGTGTAGATCGGTAAATAGGTCTTGGAAGTAATCCCACATGAAGTCCTCGTCCGGTTCGGGGATTTGAATGACCCACTGCATGACTTGTCTCACGAAACCCAGTGTGAAAAGGTTCAGAGCATCTCGACTTGCAGATGTAGCTGTGAGTTCATGCCGGAACTCTCTGATGTGGTTCAGGAAGGATTGCAAGTTTTCGGTGGGATCCGGCAGCTGCGAGACCTTCCCCCACAACAGAGAGAACATGGCGTAGTCCTTTCTAGGATGCCACGTGGCGAGCGGTTTGCTGATTCGATATCGTTTGAATCCTTCATTCTCCTGTAGGGTCCGGATGATACGAAGACCCAAGTCCCATTGTTCGTCCTGCACCACGCGCATGAGGATAGCGTCCGTACCAATGTCGAGTATATCGAAGCGGGATGCGGCGGCGGCATGGAGCTGGATGGCTGGCCCAACCATTCGGAGGGCGACATATGCGGAGATGGCTATTCGGTACGACGAGGCCAGGCGATCCTGGGTTGGTATTGCTTCGAATATTTGCAGCAGGCGACTGGCGACCCTGTCCATGTCTTGAGTGGCCATATATTCGAGCAATTGCACTCGCATCATAGGTGAGACTTCGTGCTCCGGTATTGCCGTATAGAGATGCCATGCCAACTCCTCCTTGCACGGGGTTCTTGCATTGAGCAGTCCTTTGAGTGCCATTTCAGCGCTTTTCCTCCGCAGTATGCTTCTCATCTCCGCTTTCGCCTCGGTGGCTTCAAGATCATCGGCATCATCATCCTGTGCTGGCTGCCATCGCCCAGTGGAGAATTGCCGGACGCTGGGACAATTCCTTTGTATCCGACGATTGTATCCTGCGTCTGCACTGTAGGTGGAGAAGCGGCGGATCAACGCGAGCGTCTTCTCTGGATATAGAAAGTCGAGTAGCGGCGTATCGGCGTGTTCATGAGGCGGCGATTTCGCTATTCGCTTTCCGCCCGGCCCATCGTCGACGTCACCGGTCGGGAGGGCGGCTGTTGGAACCCAGGTCCAAGCAGGGAGGTTGAGGTCGCATGCGCCGTGGTGCCAGAAGGACAGATGAAGCATTCGCCGGGTGCGCAGACATTGTTTGGGAGCTCGAAGGAAGTGGCGTCCGCCGGATTCGAGGCATGTCGAAGCACGCTCGAGCATCACCCGCCACGTCGCAATGGCAAGGGAGGCCGCCAAGAATTACCGGAGAGAATCACAAAATCTTAAAGCTGCCATTGTCAGCACGCGACGCGGAAGAGAGCAAGACGAATTGGGGTGACATACTCCAAGATCGCATCACTCCTGCCAATGCGCGCTTCTCTGTGTCAGGTACAGCAGAAACAGGCGGAAAAAGACGTCCTGGGGAAGACGGAGCAGAAGCAAAGAGAAGGAGGTAATACACGGCGGCGGCGGAAGGAGTGGGGTGCGGCGATGCGGAGGGATGATGATGGCGTCGACTCTCTTTGGAACTTTTTCCCAGATCACGAGATATCGGATGGCTCCAAGCTAGCGGATCCGGTCTAGCGCAGGCACCTCCGATGCGACTTTCCCGTCGACACTCAAGCCCCTCCACCCCACCAAGAATTCTATAAGGTTCCGGTCGCCCTCCATGGATGTCACAAAATTCATATTCGACCACCGCGAGGCGGCCTTCCTGGTCGGCGACTATGCCACATACCGAACGCAATTGTCGAGGCGGCTGCGAATTGTGCGCAAAAAGCTGGGTCGCGCAACTGCCAGAAATGCCAAATATGCGGCAAAACCCCCGGTCACTGCGGAGGAGATTGGACGGAACATCGAGTCAGTGCTATACTATTGGTAGAAGTCGCATTCACTAAACAGCTGCAGATTCCTCCATCTTCTCCTCCTCACCTCCGAGCGGGCATGGGCCCACGCCATGTCGATGAAGGCCTCCCATTCCGAAGACAATGCAGACAAGAGCATCACGGGCTCCACTCGAAACCACATAATATCCCGCATACACAAGGCCCATCGATGCGCGAACAACATCGTTGAACTTTTGTCCGACCAGAAGGCAAGCGGAGCGACCGATACGGACGTCATTGAAGCGAAGGGATATGCATACACTCTGGCAGGCGCGGAAGAGTTCGAGAAACAGGCCGAGGGCACCAAGTCCAGTGAATCTTCCTCTCAGCGGTGGGAACCCTGCTTGAAGAGCTATTCCGCTGCGCGCGTCATCTACAGCTCGCTCCAGAAATTTACCAAAAAGGATCTTTTCAAAGAAGTGCTAGCAGGAGCAACGGACCCAAGCATACGATATGCCGCCTACCAGCATCGGATTCCCCGCACCGTTGGAGTACCGGCCGTTTCGAAACGGTTTTTTCCCAAGGATGAGGCAGAATTACTCCAAGCCGTGGAAAGGCTGGACCCTTCGGCGCTGCGTGAGGAAGAGACCACATCGTTAGGTATGTTGTTACCCCTCCTCGTCAACGCCGTGGCTAATGTACAGCAGACTCCACCATCACTTGGCGAAGTCGAAAAGCGAACATTGTAGATGCTGCAATTGGCCAGGCCCTCGTGTCGGTCGAGAGTGCTTCGAGCATACTCACTGAGTCATTGAAAGAGTCAACATCGCCCAAAGACAAAGCCAACGCATACGATGACGTTTTGATTGCAAGCCAGGATGCTGTTGATGCGACGCGTCGAGCAATCGAGGAGCTGGAGAAGGAAGGGGTCGATGAGGGTGACCGGCGAATGCAAGACTTGAGAGTTACTAGCCTTGCAGTCAACTATGACCTTATCGCCTGGCGAGTTGGTCGCAACAGAGTGCTTATCGGTCCAGACGATGGACTTACCTTCACTGCGAATCCTACGCAGAAGCCACGGCGGCCACGCAAAGACGGCAAAGAATGGGCGGAACGAGAAGAACCGACGGGGCGGAAGTTGGCAAGGCTTCGGGAACGCGTCGCCTTGTACGATGCCATTCTGCAGAGTATTGACTCGGTAAAAGACTTACGAGGCGCGGTCCGCGACGCTGAGTTCGTGGGCGAGCTTGACGGCCAACGCGCATACTTCCAGGCTCTCAAGTGCCTCAACCTCTCCCACTCGCACGCCTTCTTGTCAGCGCCAAAGCAATCGTTGGCGCTGTGTCATCGAGCACTGTCTCTCGCATCCCAAGCTGCATCTGCGCCTAGACCGAAAGCGTCAGCAGATGCCCCCAAGCTGCTCGTATCCGAAGAGCAAGCGCGCACACTGAAACAAAACCTAGAGAACCTCACGTCTCACTACCGGGGCGTGGTCGCACTGTCGCAGCTATTCTCCAACTCAAAATCAGCCTCGAAAGCGGCGCTGACGAACGCCGCCCCGGTCGTCGAGAGGCTCAACGAGTATCCGTCCTCGGGGACCGTGGATCTCAGCAACCTTGTCACGTGGCCCCCAAAGCTCAAACCTGTCCCGGTTAAACCACTCTTCTTGGACGTGGCCTGGAACTACGTCGAGTACCCAGGCCGAGCGGCAAAGGCAGAGGAGAACGCGCCGCCAACAAAGGAAGCAGAGGACAGCAAAGCAGAAGAAGCCAAGCCAGCGAAAAAGGGTTGGTTCTCATTTGGCAGATAGGAGAGCCTCAGGGCCTCACGCGTACGTCGCAGGGGGTACGTGCGAGTCGAATTCCGCGACCCTGGCCGTTGTTTATTGAAAGATCCACGAGCGCCCCCAGACAGCGGCTCGCACGAATGAATGAATTGAGCGTGGTGTCCAGAATAGAATAGATTCATCAATGCTCGACTGCCGGGCTGGGTTCACCAGCTTGAAACGCTGCCAAAGAGTTCTCTCCACGGTTCGCACTACCGCGCTACCGCACCGTTCGTCCTCCTGTGCTATATATTTCCCCGCGACATTCACAGATTGAGGCTTGGTTGGCGCTGATTGGCCGAAAGGGGCTCTCGTGCATCGGGCCGTCAGCTGGGCGGAATGTTGACCCGTTCGCGGTGGGGTTAGCGCGTAGATTTCGTTTTGCCCCTGAGCACCGGATAGGCGCCAGAGGCTCTGCATCTGCAAACACTACGCGCCTCGCGGAGATGGGCTTTGGACCAAAACGGATCGGTCTCAAGATGAGGAAAACGCCTCTCAGCCCTGCATGGGGGCGTCGAGGGCAGCCGTTGGGTGGCAGACCGATTGCGTTTCTATTGCAGTGGGCGTTGGCACCAGCCTGAGAGGTCGCCCCAAGGGGGGCCCAGCTATATGGGGATTCACGGGGATCGCGGTCGAGGGCGATCTCTGCACGACAGACGCAAAAACCGTGAGGACAAAGGGGACTGGCGGGCGGACGCGAGGGGCCTGTGAGGTCATGCAGGTTACCAAATTAGCTCTAATTAAGTATGGTGGTGCGCGATAGTACTATCGACACCCCTAGCATACGGGCTTTGACCCCCTTATGCTTATCCGATGCCGCCAACGCGAAGAAATGTACCTTGTACCTCGTCTCTGCTTTGCCGCTTCCTTCAACGCTCTCTCCACGCTCTTTTGAAACCGTCAACCTCTGCCTTTTGTCACTCGTTACAGTACCACTCGCTCTCTTAATACCAGTCGCTCATTCACAGCAACCAGCCCGCAATTCCGTGTTTACTTTGGTGCCCATAGCTCTCCAGGCAGCTCCGGCATAATTCCTCGAATCCCACCACCCCAATTGAAAGAGAAGCGCACCGGCGTTTCTCCACCCTAATACATCACGGCTTTCGCACTGTCAACCATCAACCTTCCCCGGCCACAGGCCACCGAATCATTCCGTAGACCATCGATTCTGCAGGTATTCGACCTGCCAGCCTACAAAACGGCGTCCTCGCTCGACAGCAAAGCCTCTCCGCCGTCGATCGGCCACGAGATCTCGCGGCCGTCTTCGACGTCCACGAACGCATCGCTCAGCCATCAGCGGCACGGCAGCCATGCCTCGATCCAACTGCCCGCGCTGTCGTCGCTCGCTTCAGTAGCACCCACCGCCGCACCCAGAGACAATACCAGTAATGATGTTAATAATGTTAATAATTCGGCACGAAGCACACCTCCCAAGCGGGTGTCGCCGCCTCCCAGGTGCGTATTCACATGTGCGACACGCGTGCGGTGGTGAAGCTGCGTTCTGCGGAAGTGGCAAGCGTCGCCCGCCGTAGCGCAGTTTCCCTCCCTGGCCTTATCGGTCTTGGCGCGTGCGCACTCGACTTTTTCATCCCCCCAGCTTCGTACTGATCCGCCCACAGCAAACCCTCCAATGGCCACAGCATGACCTACGCAACCGCCGCGCCTGCAACGTCTGGCGGACCGGCCAACTCGCCGGTAAGTGATACATTTTCGTCGCGTCTTGTTTGTGATGGGGGCACGGGCGCGCAGCCGACAGATTCATCTCTTATCCTTATCGTGTCTATCGATAGCAACGACCCGCGCAAAACTCCTGTGAACGTGTACTGACGGTCAACAGCCCGTCTGCCAGAACTGCACCACCAGCACCACGCCGCTCTGGCGTCGCGATGAGTCGGGATCCGTGCTGTGCAATGCCTGCGGGCTCTTTCTCAAGCTGCATGGGCGGCCAAGGCCTATGAACCTCAAGACCGATGTCATCAAGAGCCGGAACCGCGTCAAGACCAACGGGCCCGGGAGTCGCAAGAAGGTATGTCTGCCCTAGTAGCCTTCACGATGACATAGTTAACGTGTTCTATAGACTGCCGACGCAGGTGGTCTCCCCGCTGCGCACCCCGACGCCGATGGCTCCCTAGGCTTTGCCCAACACCGCCGCGCATCAGGCAAGATATCCTCGGGCCTCTCCGACCGCTCCCAGTCCCCCATCTCGCGCACCAATACTCCAGGTCTCCCGCACCCTTCCAACATCGCGCCCCAGCATATGTTCGAGTCGGCCCTGCACTCGGACCCCTTCCACTCGCCCTCCCTGCCTAACTTCGCGACCCTCCGCCAGCCCTCCCCGAGCGCCACATCCTCCATCAACGGCTCGCACCTCGAGCCGCCACTACCGTACGACGCGGTCCTCGCGCAGAACACGGCGCTGAAGACGCGTGTCTCGGAGCTCGAAGTCATCAACGACCTCTTCCAAGGACGTGTCAGGGAGCTGGAAGGCGCGGAGCAAGCAACACGCGAGCGAGAATCACAGCTGCGGGTCGAGCTCGAGCACACCAAGCAGCGCGAGGCGGAGCTAAAGAGGCGGCTAGAGGAGCTCGACGAGGGCCCGAGACACAAGAAGATGCGGCTCAGCGACCTTGTGGACGAGTCCCGTGCGGGCTCGCCCATAAATTCCCTGACGGAGTGACATTCGTCAAGGTCCCACTGATACGCACCTTTCTTTGTCTCGATTACTACTACCGCTTAACGACCGATGATGCACGTGGGTTGGGTTTGCTTTCCGTTTTCTTTCCACTGTGGCGTCTGCTTGCCGCTGTGCCGGTTTGGGACGACTCGGACCGTCTTTTTACCGTCTCTGCGTCTAATTTTCTCCTTGCTGTCTGCCGTAGAGCTGGACGTCGACGTCGAAAAGCTCGATTACGGGTCTTTACTGGCCTATTAATGTCTGAATACCCTTCGAGTCTCCAGCACGAGCTGTGCTGGGGTGTATGTACTTAATATCTCATTGTTGCGTCCCATGTTTGTCTGCTATGAGGAGTCGGTGTGGGGGGGAAGATGGGCAGCTTTGGCTCAGGAGGGTTCATGTGCGATGGATGGGAAATCGGTGGTATTGGTTTGGGATGAGGGTATCGAATCAAAAAAAGTACTAGTGTTTTGGAATGTGAAAATGCTTTTGGAATATTTTCTGTCTTCTTTCGTTTGTCTCTTTCTTCTCCTGCGGCTTTTGGCCTCGATGTTATGAGCTGCGAGAATCACGCGACTGCTGACCGGCAACTGCAGATTTTGCATCCCAGATGCCTGCGTCCCTGCAGGAACCGGAGTAGAATCGAGTGGAGCTTCATCTACGAGCGGTAGGGATCGTTCGGACAAGCTTCGACCCGGCAATCTATAGCAAACCGGATAATTAATATGGTCTAGTAAGTATACCCCACGATTTGTTTTCTCCGCATCTCCATTTCCTTTCTGGGGTAGCTGTGAGCACTGTTTCGCGGAAACGGCTTCTCTATTTGACGCTTGGAGTTTCCATCCTCCAAGCGCTCGCTTCCCTTCCGTTGAAGCGTGTTCGTTGTGTGCTTTGTTGAGCTTGGGAGAGGGCAAAAAAGAGCTAGCTTCTGGAATTTCGGTAAGATGAAGGTCAATAATATGCTGAGGGCGGTGGGATTGGTCGTGCTGGGTCAAATGGCGCTGGCGGTTGAGACGGTGGTCGATCTCGGATACACAAAGTACCGCGGCAGAGTCGTGGGCGATGGCACAACGCAGTGGCTCGGCATACGGTATGCTGCGCCGCCGCTGGGGAAGCTGAGATTTGCAGCGCCGCGGGATCCGCTGCCTGTGGCTGCAGATGTGGTTCAGAGTGCTGAGAAGGTGGGTAATCGTCACGTTGAGAGATTGAGCAAGGCAATAGACCAGAGAGGGACGATTAGGTGATTGGGGGTTTAAGGGCTGACGGAACAAACAGTTTGGACCCATATGCCTCGCGCAATCTCCTAGTGACTGGTCCATGAAACCGAATCCGCGGTTCACGCCCTCTGAAGACTGTCTCTTCCTCAACGTCTTCGCACCCTCGAACGCCACGGCCAGCTCGAACTTGCCTGTGATGTTCTTCATTCAGGGGGGCGGGTTTGGGAGTAATTCAAACGCGAATTACAACGGGAGTGATCTAGCGAGGGAGGGCAACATGGTGGTTGTCAGTGTGAATTATAGAGTCGGTATGTTTGGGTTTCTGTGGGGAAAGGAGGTGCATGAAGAGCAGACGTACGGAAGGGGAGCGAGTGGGAATAATGGGATGAGGGATATCATTAAGGCGTTGGAGTGGGTGCGGGGGAATGTTGGGATGGTGAGCATTCAAATTTCTCCTAATTTCCTGCAGTCTTGAAGGCGCGAGGCGCTCTTTCCTCGTTACGTTTTTCTCGCTCAATCCAGGCTGTTCCTTCCTCGTCCGCAGACATCCTTTTCTTATTTAGAGCCGAGCGAACTCGAGGGGAAGCATGGCTAACGTATAAGATAGTTCGGAGGCAATTCCTCCCACATCGTCCTGGACGGCGACTCCGCCGGCGCAACCGCCATCGTCCTCCTGCTCGCATCCCCCGTCATGCGTAACATCACCCTCTTTGTCGGCGCCATCTCCGAATCAGCCAGCGAAGCCACCCTCCGCACCCTCGACCAAGCAGAATCCCAATACGCCTGCCTCCTCAACGCCACCGGCTGCGCCATCGCCGTCCGCACAGGCCTCGACTGCCTCCGCAGGATCAATGCTACCGAGCTGCAAACAGACAAGTGCTGGTTCAATCCGCATATCGACGATGACTTGATCCCGCAGACGACGATGGATGCGTTTGATAAGGGCGAGTTCCTCAAAATACCCACCATATTCGGCAGCTGCGCAGACGAAGGCACGAAGAACGCTCCGCAAAGTGTCGATAATGTGACGGCGTACCACGACTTCCTGCTTAACCAATGTCCGTCGCTGTCGAATCGCTCCCTGAGTATCCTGGATGATATGTATGTGACGAATAAGACGGAGCCTGTGTTCCCTAACAGCGGGCGGCTATGGCGGCAGGCTAGCAACGCCATTGGAGACTTTCGCTCGCATTGCGTGGATGCTTTTTACCAAAACGCTATACTGAGACATGGTGGGACAAAGACGTGGTCGTATAGATACGCTGTGAAAGACGAGGGGCTGGAGAAGCAGGGCTTTGGCGCGTATCATACGATTGAGTTGTACGCGGTTTGGGGACCGAATAATACGGATGGGAATCCGCCAAAGAGCTATCTTCCGGGGAAGGAGAATAAGGGGGTGATGGGGGTGGTGAGGCCGTATTGGGCGGATTTTGTGAGGTTTTTGGATCCGAATGGCGGTGGAAAGGGGAGTGGGAGGGAAGTGTGGATGGAGTGGGGTGAAGGGAGTGAGAAAATGGTGTTTACAAGTGAGGGTGCGAAGTTGGAGGTGTGGGATGTGGTGAGTGAGGGGGAGAAGGGGAGGTGTGGGATGCTGGAGCCGATGATGAGGGCGTTGGAGCGGGAGCCGAGAAAGGGCGTGAAGACAGAGTTGCAGTTAGATGGAAATAAGGGCTGAAAGGGATCTAAATTGAGGATACAGATATACATATGGGTGATGAGACATGGCAAATTTGTGTGAGAGTGAAGAAACCAAATGTGAAGGCTATGCTACAAACTCCGAATACCATTCTAGATCCTGTCCGTTCGTCATCTCGTCGATACTATCGGAAACCTGACATGCTTCTCCAGACAAAAGTCTCAGCCCACTCTCCCTGGTATCCCAATCTGAATCTGCTTCTGCCTCGTCATCCTCATCCCACGGATCATCCTGGCTCTTTGCAATTTCGCCCATGACCAGGGCCTGGTCCTCCACCGATGGCTGTGCGACTTCCTGGTGCTCGGCTTTCGGTGGTTCTTGCCGTTTAAGGAAGGCTAGATACTGTTGTAGAACAACAGGGTCGGAGACACTTGCGCCATGAGCTAAGAGGAGGTCGACAATTTCCGTTTGACGGAACTCCCGGGCCACATCGAGTGCCGTGTGACCTAGCTTGAGCTCATACCATACACCCGGAACTGATATCCATGACCTGTCACTATACTGTATGAGACTATTGATGTCGATATTTTCGTGGCCAAGAAGAAGCTTGATAATGTCCAGTCGCCCAAGCATGGCGGCATCGATCAAAGGTGTCGTACTCCGCAGGCATTGTGCGTTGATATCGAAGGCCTTGTGAGCAACAATCAGCTCTGCGCATTTCAGATCCGCGTTCCTCACGGCATAGAACAAACACGTTCTACCACTCGAGTTTCTGATGTTGACACTGATAGCTTCGAGTTTCAGGAGCCGCTCCAAAACCACAGCGTCGTTGTCCAATGCAGCAGCATGTAGCGGCAATTTCGAGTTGACTACGTCAACGTTATGGCTAAAGTATTTATCAATGACGTCGGAGAAGAATAGGTCGGGATTTCGTGCGGCGCGATAGATGGCTGTCCATTTCCCAGATCCTCGAGTCTGACTGATCCTGGAATCTCGAAGGAGTAATGTAACAACATCGAAGTGTCCCATCTGTATCGCCCAAATCAATGGATTCAGTGTCCAGTGGCCGAATTCATCTCCCTTCCCCAATGCAGACTTCTGGAGTAATTGGGCTGTGAGTTTTGCATTCCCCAGGGCAGCGGCGCAGAACAATGTCGACAGAACTCTGTCTACTCTGGAAACCGATGTGCGATTGGAGTCTTCTGGGATGCCAAATTTCCGGTGGCCAAATAACAATCGTGCTGAATCCCAATCTTCTTGATATATGAATGTTGCGAGCAGTCTAATTATTGACCAATCGTCCAGTCGAAATCGCTCATGGTCTAGCAGTTGCTTGTAGATATCGCCCTTTTTTTTCGTAACCGCATACCCTATCGGCGTTCCAAGGGTTGCCTGTTGGGGCAGAGAATACCAATTCGGAACCTCCCTGCGTTGATTCACATCGACTCGTTCCGAGGCGAGCAGGATAGGAACAAATTCTGGGCGGTACTTTATGGCCAAATGCAAGGGTGAATAGTGACGGTAGTTGGGATGATTGACATCGATAGAAGGGTGCCCGAGCAACATTTTTAGCATAGACTCTTTTTCCTTTCCAAGCGGTGTCAAAATCCGATGCAAGAATAGTGCATCTTTCCTGACCATTGAGTAATCGATTGCAAGCTTTACCATCGAAACACTGGCCTCGGAAAATATGAATTCCGCTGACAATTTCTCGTTTTCTGGAACGAGGCCTGCGCTCGGAACCGCTTCTAGAATTGTCTGTGCGGTCGGACAATCTTCGCTTAGAATGGCTTCATGAAGCGCCATTCTCCGCTGCTTATTCCTGAGACTCGTCTCGACTCCGTTTTGGAGCAGGAAGTACACGGTGTCGCTTTGACCAGCTCTTGCCGCGCAGTGCAAAAGTGTAGATCCGTCGTCGCTCTTTGTCGACAACGAAAAGCCTGATCTTGAGAGAACATCCAGAGTGTGGATGTGTCCGTTCCGGGCAGCTTCGAACAGTAACGAATTGCTTATAGCCGGGCCACTATCCGTAGTGAATCTTGATATGTCCACGGTATCCTTGTGCACTTGTTGTTTTCCTAAGGTACATTTGTTGGACAAGTTTCCTGGCAAGCCCAAGCTTTCGAGACCTTCGAACAACTTGGTAGATCGTGCATGGATATTCCTGATATGTAGTTTGAGGTTATCTTTGCGTTTGGCCATGAAGTTGCAATGATCAATACTGCAAGGGTATTTGGGAAAGCCTGTTTGATGGCGAGCTGAAACGTGACGTTTGAGATCTGCACGTAATGCAAAGCCTCTTGTACAGTGCGCGCACTTGAAAGGCTTCTTATGTGTGTTGGAGTGCTTCCTTTACAATAATTAGCTTCTATCTTAAGGTATAGACACGATTCTGGACGCTTAAGGACCGACCTTAACTGCCCTAGGGTGGGGAAGTCTTTTCCGCAATTTGCCTCTGAGCATCTGTGAAGCTCCCCGTCCGTAGTAGGCCAGTTCGTCGCCGTTTGAGCTTGTACAGGCTGTGGCTTCATGGTGCAAGCTCCTTGAGATAGCAGCGAAAGATCGTGTGCAGGAAGGGATATTTCGCCGTGCCAAAGTTAGTTTTGCGAAGAATATTATTCAAGCAACTAGAAAGAGGGCCATATGCACATCACGGAGGCTATGAATCATCATCTCCAGTCAGGCAGTGGGCGAGGGGAAAGTGAGGATGTGGCCAATGATTTTTACGCCGTGCCCCACCAACTTTGAGAGGGCAATTTCGGACCATCTGATTGGCTGCGGGGATGAAGTCGGCTTGCTCTGAGATGGCCCTTTCTAGAAGTCAGGGCGACCAGTAAACAGTCTAGTTTGGGGTACAGCCTCGTTGCCTCGTTTGCCTCCCTCCTGGGCAGCTCGTCTCCCGTTTTCTCTCATTTGATCACCAACCCCTCCATCCTCCCTCACTCTGCTCCCTTACTCCCGAACGATTCCCTAGCGATTCCTATCTAAAAGGATCTTGTCGGTTTCCTGTCATACCACCTTTATTCTTCGCACGAATACGTCGAGTTAATTATCCATCGTCAGCGTTATTCATATCCACTTCAGCAACACAAGACTCAAGCAGAATTTGCGGAGGTCCTGAACATCTCGGACAGCGCAGAACAACCTATGGAGTCGAAGTAGGTTTTTTTTTTTTTAACACGCTGCAGGTATGCCTTTTCCAACTACCTATATGGCGACATGTGTCATCAGAATGCGGCTCTTCAGAATGCGGCTCTTCAGAATGCGGCTCTTCGGAATGCAGCCACTGCCCACCGCCAATCATTTTTCGAGAATGCTGCATTGCAGCTTGGCAACCTTGAATCCCAGGCAGAGTACGACTTGACCAACTTGGACTGCACCCACTACAACACCTACAGTGCCGATGGTCTCGCGCCATTGCACGGGGCAACCTCCATTGCTCCACATCCTAGGATTGTCAATGCTCCCTCGTTGTTGGCGAGCCCTGTCGATGCTCTCCCAGAGCTGCTCAGCGTCGGTTCCAACTCCTTCAACAATGATGTTGCAACGATCCAAACGCCCCAGACGGTGCAGTACCCTACGAATATCACGTTCCAGGATCCTCCTGCCATTACTGGTACCCATATGGGACAGACTCCTCAGCTATCGCCATTCCCTCCTCAGCCACTTGAAGCACAAATGAAATGGCCCTCCCAACCCACTGTTGTCCCCATGCAGGCCCCCGCTAACTCATTTCCGACCTCAAACTCGTTTACTTATCCGCAGCAAAGCCCCTACCAGCAAGGACCACAATACCAGTACACCAACGGGAAAGCTACCAACGGAAAGGTTCTTCAGGTGTGCGACTACGCCGGCTGCTTTGTGACGTTCAATCGTGAACCCGATTATCGTCGCCACGTGCAGACCGTCCACGGTAATCAGGCTTACCGCTGCCTCGATTGCGATTACTCATATCCCCGTCGTGACAAAGTCCGCGAACACATGCAGAAGATGCATGGTTGGATGAAGAAGCCTGACTGGAAGTACGAGGGACGCGGACGCAAGAGGACGAGCCTCAAGTTGAGTGTGGCGCCAGTGGTGGACGCTGATGAGGAGGGCGATGGTGAGTAATTGCAAGGTGTTTCTCTTTTGATGCTGGTTGCTTGCCGGGAACTCCCCCTCCGTCGGTCCTTGTCTCTTGATGTTTGATGGTTTCGGATGGCACAGTCTTTACTGGTATCATGTTTCTTAGTGACGCTCTCTTCAACCACGGTCCTTACCCTGTTACGAAGCTTGTCTCGGAGTTCTCTGCTCATTAAATTAGTTATGAATAAAACCCTTCCTTCTCACTGGGACTTCTAGCACTTTCTACCATCACGCAGCCGCATTCGACCCTGTCTTCATACTTACACTTAAGGAGCCCACACACCCAAATTCGGCACATCGTTCGCATTGGAACCACATTGCATACATGGTTTAAACCATCCTGACCGTATTCAACCCCTTTATCTCGCTACCTACGGTCATCCACCGGCACAGAACTTTGGAAAACCACTCCACCGTGATCTCCCTCCTCTCACCCCTCTCCCCACGCTAGCCCACCCTCAGCAAAACCTCCTCCTCTTCACCCTAATTCCCCCACCCTCTACCTCATCTCCCTCCTCGCTCTCATCCCACTCCCCAAACCCCCTCTTCTCCTCTTCCCACACTCTCAAGCCCTCCATACCCAAGCCAGGAGACCACGTCCCCACCTTCCACAGCGGCGGCGGCATAACCACCTTATCGCACTACCTACTACGCGACCCCGGGGGCCAACGGCACGAGTTCCACGGCCGACGCGCCCCCCGCGCCGAAAAG
>JAFHBV010000482.1:0-26066 GCA_019022785.1 Pseudomonodictys pantanalensis
GATTAGCCTATATATAAAGATTAATAGAGAATAGAAGATACTTAGGATATTATCGCATTATTAGAATTATAATTAATCAGCTTCTGTTATTAAGAAACGTTAGGCAAACGAAGAACGTTACTAAAAACACAGTAAGTAACATAGTAAAGAAATACTACCCTATACCTTAATTATATAATTTTCTATATAAGGTAAGAGGTACTCCTCTAAATACGCGTATCTTATATTTACTAACTAGTGCGAATAGACTTTTGGCCTAGTACTGTAGGATTGTAGGGGCATCTGTTATAGTACTATACCCGAATGAGGTCCGGCACAGATTAGCAGCTCGCTACAGCCCGCTGCCGGACCTCAGCCTTCCGTTTAAACAAGTCTTTTCCAAAATTCCGGTCCGGCAAGGTTCACCGCCTTTGCTTTGCTTGCTGATTGCAAGAAAGCCTTAGGGATGCGGCTGCAGATGCAGCCGCTGAGTTGCGCCCCGAGTACTACTGTGTGGTCGAACCCAGGACTGCCTCGCGACGATTCCTTGTGACCGATATGCATTCGGGCTATCACGCTTCGAGGTCCGGCAGAGAAAGACGTTGCTCTTTGAATTAGTGTGAAGACGTGCAGCATGCTTGGGTAACTGTACTTGCGCGCAAAATGCGTTGCAGTTCTTGGCTGCCTACAGTGAGCCTCAATCCGCTGAGGTCCGGCAGCGAACGACAATGTCAAAAGGAGCAGAAAGCAGCATGCCGGAACATGAAATGGAATTGGGGCGTTGCCTTCTATAAATCTACACCTAGCTGGCTCGACTGGCAAGCTAGGTGTGGATGAAGCAGAGAGGCACTAAAAGACCATCGCAGCGCCGTGAGATATTGCACTCACAACAAGATTCCAAAACCGCCCTCATACAGTTTCCGCAGCCTATCGCAACTATTTGAAGCCAGAGGCAAAATCACGAGCTCATCCTTTCAGTCTTCCAAGCTTCCAGTACGCTTTCCGCCACAAGTCGCTGAGGGATCCAAACCGGTTCACACCCCAAGCCATGCCGACTGTTAACTTCCCCGAGATCGAGGCCTGTGAGATTCCCATACACCTCCCGACTATCTTCCATCATCACGTCTCCGTCCCGCTGCCAGCCATGATGCACGAGCAACCCTCCCACTTCACCTTCGGAAACAACCCTCCCCGCGAGGTACGTGTCCACTTCTGGGCCGATAGAGCTGGCTTCCCCACCAACGCGCTCTACTTCTGTACGCATCTCGACACTGAATACACCGCATACTACGACGGAGATGGAGGGACCATCGAGCACAACCCCACCCCTGTCCAGAGGGCCTTGCCAGAAGGCATCGTCTGTGGACATGGAACGACCGAGTTCATGATGCCGCTGAACATGGCCGTGCGACAGGAGCTACAGAGCCCGGTGGGAGGACTTTCGCAGTTGCGTGTAGCTGTTGCGGCCCATATTGACCGCATCCTACAGGGTACCATGTCAATTGGTGAATCTACTAGTGGGGCCTAGGTGATGGCTTGGGACGCGATGTGGCTTGGGAGTATCGATTTCACCCGGCGTCCGTCCTTTCAGTGTTGGGCCGATAGTATGAATGTATGATGAAGGAAGAGGATCGAGCTATGCATCGTCATAAGAAATCTTTGAGAGCGACTTGAGCAGGTGGCTGATATGACAACTATCCTGCGAGCCATGGTTGTGCATCCAGTTAGGACGAAATCATCATTCATTACTCTGTTTAGGCTTTAATCATTGTCTCGCGATTAAGTCTCAAGTAGCGTGGTAATAAGACTTCTAGGATCGTATCCCCCCCGCAGAAACTATGTGGAGTTCCGTGGAGCCAGGCAGCGTGCATCACATAATAATATATGTCTTCATTATTTCGACTCCCAAAGCCGTCAAAGTTCGTGACAGCCTCAGAATCTCGTTATTTCCAAAATCTCGTGTAATGGCGGCATGAATCGGAGGATTAGTCTTGAAAACTCCAAATGCACATGGCGACTGTCATGCTAATTATTCCGCGAGCCCACTGTTAGAATATACAGGGCATCTTCTGAAAATTGGAATGATCAACTATCTTAGGGATGATTGGCCTTGGCCTTTTTTCTACTTCTCAGCGGCGTCTTCGAGGTCTTGCTGCGACCGTCCTGTCGGCTCCGTGGGCTCCGTGGGCGTTTACTACCTTGCTGTTCGGGGTCCAATAAACATGCATATACCAGATCGGTGAAGACACGTTTGTTGTCCGCGATGCGCCTCCTACAGGAGCCTTTATCCAGCACCTCATGCTCATGATAGTGGCAAGAGTGGAATTCTCCATCTTCAGAGTCAACATCCGAGTCGTCACTAGGGTCATAACTAGGTTCATCATCGTCCCTCGTACTCTTCCCCTTCTCCTTCTCCTTCACCACCACCTCCTCCTCTAGGTGGTCGTGTGCAACTTTCTCCAAATCTTTCGGGGTTTTTGATAACGAACGCGCAAGAGTAGAAACCATCATCTTGGTCTGACTTGGACGTGGGCACGTGAGGGATCGAGAATAGAAGCTGTCGATTGACTGAGGCTATAATATACGACCCACGGCTGCGAAAAAGGCAGGCAGGTCCAGAGAAGCTGTAGGGTGGGTGACACGGCATGTGCGCGCATATTGGATCGGGTCGTTTTCTTGGTTTAACAAGGGTCACTCGGGGAAAAATCCATCACCAAACATACGCCAGGTTTGAGGATACTCGCTGCACGGTTCGGTGACATTAGGATGCGAACCAGATCCTCATCGCTGCGTGTACAACGCAGGGAGTCCGCCCAAAGAGGATCAAAGTCAACGCGAATTGCGCCGGGAGTAGGCCGCACCGCTATTGTTTCTTTTTTTGATTGCGTGGATTCCGAAATTCTGGGAGCGATGAGGTGGCAGAGTGCTCGAACGCGGTCGATTATGCAGGAAAGAGGCATAGCACGGCTGAGACGGTCATCTGCCGTTGACGATCGAAGGAATCGAGGGGGAATTGGGCGAGAGCCGCGTTTTGGGGGTAGGAGTTGTGCGCCTTCGTATCCTCTCCATCCCTTCACTCTTCTTGATCTATACATTTCAACTCTGAAGAATCCGATGACGAAGCAGAGGAAGTACGGAGGTTCATGTAGATTTTGAATAGCTGACCAAACCAGCCGCACTTGGCCGGTGCGCGTGTTCCCGCATACAGCGGGGAAACCCGCTCGCGCTATCAAAACACCAACTATGCTGCAAACTGCTAGAACGACTGCACGATACAGATTACGGCCCGCCGACCGCTTCTTCCCTCGCTCTCGCGCAATACTTGCGGTGACGAGGTTGCTGCGTCTACATTTCGATATCATTGGCGTTCGAGCGCCGCACAGGCGCATCAGGCGGCTGTTTCCACCTTGGGCGTGGCGTGTACGCCGTTCGGGCTCGGGGCCCGCGGGTTCGCCCTTCGCGCTCGCTTTGTCGAAGTCAAGGGATGCGAGTGGGGATGCGAGCTGACGGTTGCCGACGCCTGTCATTGTCCCCTAAGTTTAGGCGACGCCTGCACGTCGTCTGGTGATGGTGGTTTCTCTTGTGCCCCATCGCACAATCGCCATGGGTGCCATGCATGCTATGCCATGCCGCGCAGCGTGAGCACCCGTGCGGCTGCGGCAATTTGGCAGATCTGCCCCGCCTCGTTTAAATACGTTGAGATCCCCGGGCCTGGCGTTTGTGTGCTCTTTTGACCGCTTTTGCGTTGGTCGTGCGTCGTTGCTTGGTTTTTGCGGCCAGACAAGCGGCAGGTGAGCGCTGGGAACCATGGCCGAGTCTTCGAGTGCGAATGCGCCGCCTGCGCCGGCCACGGAACAAGCGCCCGCTAGTCCTACGGGGCTTGAGCTTAATGTGCCCGAGGTGGATATTGAGGCTGAGAATGTTGAGGTATGAGGGTGGAGAATGTGTGCGCAGCGAATGGTGGGCTGACGGGAAGCTTGCAGTCAGACCAGGACTCAGCATATGGCGATGACCTGTAAGAGTTGTGCCTGTCGAGCACTTGCGCTTGCGTTGGCTGATCCACTGTCATAGAGAGAGCTATACGACTTCGTTAAAGTCCACGGTGATGAAGTGAGTCGATGCGCCCGAAGGCCGAAAGGGAAAAAGCTCACACGTCCAGCTACCGCTTCGAGAACGGACGACGGTACCATGGCTTCAAGGACGAAGAGAAGAAATACTTCTTCCCCAACGACGATGTATTGTCACCCCTGCCTCCGCGCAGATCTCCAGTTGACTTGTAAAGGACGAAAACGACCGTCTCGACCTCTACCACCACATCCAGACCCTCTCGCTCGGCGGCGAACTCCACCTCGCACCCATCGGCGACAATCCGCAACGAATATTAGACATTGGTACTGGCACGGGAATCTGGGCGATCGACATGGGTGACAAGGTACCATCCCGAATTCCGGAGAATATGACAGTAAGAAGAGAGCACGGAGATTGACGCGCAAGCAGTACCCCAGTGCCGACGTCCTCGGCAACGACATTTCGCCCATCCAACCCTCCCTCGTCCCACCAAACGTACGCTTCGAAGTCGACGACCTGGAAGACGAGTGGGTGTACAGCTCAAAGTTCGACTACATCCACAGTCGGTACCTAGCGTGTTCGATACGGGACTGGCCTAAGTTGATGAGGCAGTGTTTCAAGTACGTCCTATCCATTTTGGACCCCTACCTGCGGCTCCTTCCGTCATGGGATTATAGGAGCTTTGGCTGATACTGTAACAGATTCGTAAAACCCGGAGGCTGGGTCGAATTCCAAGACTTCGACACTCGCTTCTACACCACCACGGGCGGCGAATTTACCAAAGACACCGTCGTCGGCCAATGGGCCGACAAAATCGCAGACGGCCTGCGGAAAGCCGGCGTAGAGCCAGACCCTGGCCCGCAAATCGAGTCCTGGGTCAAGGAAGCTGGCTTCGTAAACGTTCACTCGCGCACCCTGCCTTTCCCTATCGGCACGTGGCCCAAGAATAAGAAGCTCAAGGAGATCGGCGCGTTCAATTTGGTGCAGTATTTGGATAATATCGAGGGTATGACAATGAGACTTTACACCAATATGTATGGATGGGGCGCGGATGAGGTCAAGGTGCTGTGTTCGCAGTTGAGGAAGGACTTTAAGAATCCGAGGGCAAGGGCGCAGCATAATTATTATGTAGTTTGGGCGCAGAAACCGCATGATGCTGTGGATTAGAGAGGCAATAGGAGGGAATGGAGGCCGTGATTCGTTGCATAGCGTGTCGTTGGGTGGTTTTGGATCGGGGCATAGGATATGCGTATGGGTAGGATGGCGTTGGACTGGCGATGCATACAAAAAAGATGTGAAAAGCGCATGTGGATGATATTGCTTTCCAAGAACTACCATTCTGGACTTTGAGGGTTGCCGTTAGTCACAGCTGTCACGAACAATGGATTTGGAACCAAATATCAGGCCGCATGTTCCATTGATTTTAAGGCCGTTGATCATCTGTACATGGGCTGACGGAGACTCTACCACCAATTGCCACCCCAAACACACCTCTCCTTTTACTTGACCTCAGCTATCCAAGCCCATCTCCCAACAAGACTGCGCTAACGCCCAAGATTCATATTCGTCAACTCCTCCTCAAGATCGTCTGCGCGAGCAACTCCCTGAGCAGGCATATGGTTTCTCCCACCGATCTTTGCACTACACTGCGGGCATTGAGCCTCTTGCATCGGCATACCGCACTCGCCGACGCTGAAGGGATGGTTGTTCTCGCAGACATACCAATGACCAGTACCACGGAACTCTTGCGCCATAGCAACCAATATCTCCTGGCGTTCCTTCGATGTGAGAGTCTGAACACAACCCGAGTCGAGCGACTTCTCGGCATTCTGGATCTCTCCTATGAGCGAGTCCAGCTTAGCCCCACCTTGCTCCTTGCAGATAGCATGTGCGGTCTTGGCGTGCTCTTTGCCATCGTCCTTGAGAGCATCTTTAGTTGCTGGGTTGGAAGCATGACGAGCTTCCATCGCGCAATAGTGGATGTAGAAGATGTGAGCCTCCACTTCGCGCTCAGGGTCCTTCTCCGCATGACATAGCTCGGTGAGTGAGCCATATGTCAGGCCAGCCCAGGCCGTGAAACGCTTGACGGACTCGTCAATCAGCACACGACGAACCATACGACCATAGCGGTTAATCGATCGTAACGAGCCACGGCATGTAGGGTACTTGGGCAGATCTTTCAGCTCTCTAGATGAAAATGGCGCGGTATCCTTGATGGCGGAGATGTTTCCATCGTCGTCCATGTCGTAAACTTCCTTGAGATCGATGATCCCGTCCAGGTTCTTCATTGTGAAGAAGTGATACACGGCAAGAAGATGCAGGGGTCTTTATTGAGATTAACTTCTTCGTACTCCAGGCATTCCAGAAAGTCGACCTGAGCATGTTTGACCGGGGTTGGGCCACACTCTTGACAGTATCCTACGGATGGACATGCTTCGCCACAGACTCCTGGGCCTTCATACGGTCAGTACACATTGTGGCCATACCGCATCGTTCTAACTTACACTGATGTCCACATGACAGACGCTTTTCGCAACGCTTAGAGCAAGGAATCCAGTCGCAGGGTGCCGCACAAGGCATCGCGCTATGACCAATCAGTATTCTATTGAAACTCAGTGTGGCTTGGTCGGCGTACCATCTGCTATGTGGACAACATGACGCGCAGTCTTTCTCCGCACATGGAGTACATGGCTCCGAGCACAGCTTGGTGCATTGAGAATGCGAGCATTGAACATCGCATTTTCGCTGGCATAGTAGACAAGGACTTCCACCATGGCATGGAGTATTGCAACTATGAGTACAACTCGTGTACTGAACGATAAATTAGGACAGCTTCACAACAATAGCGAGCTAGACATACATTTCGCCCACATATTTGGGTGCATGGTATATGGCCGCTATTCTGCGTGCAACTCCGACACTCATGGCATTTTCCCCGACCTGGATTCTCGTCAGTGTCTGCTGAATTGACAATGTCTTCTTGACCTTACATTGATGGCCACATGTCAAAAGTGATCCACAGGGAGCAGGGCACCGGAATCTCTCGGCCTCGGTATCGATATGACACTTCACCCAGATCTCATGACGGCATCCTGGTATCGTACGTTTCGTGGTAGCCTGGCAAACGATAGCAGCTTGGTTCTGGTACTCCCAGCGTTTGACGTCTTTCAGTATATGACCACATCCGAGTCTGACGTTCATATCGGTCAAGATGAACTGGCATTTGTCGTCGCATTTGTCTGCGCAACGGCGAGGACAAGGGTGCGTGCAGCGCGGTTTTAATCGTGTGCAATCTTCCAGACATCGAACGGCCTCTTGTCTCAGTACTGAGTGGCAACGCTGAGGGCACTTGTGGCCGCATGGTAACTGAAAAACGTCAGCATACATGTTTGCGAGGACAGTCAACGTTACCTACTCGGTCTATACATAGCCTATCGCATCTGCCTTCAGGCGAGAACATAGCAAAATCCTCAGAATTGCTTACACTCATTGGAGTGTCATGATGTCGGGGACAACAAAGCTCTAACTGTGTGCCGTGGTTCTCACCAGCTTTAAGAAGTTGGATGACCTGATCCCACATCGGCACAGTGGCATGTGTCCGTGTTCCCAATCAGGTACACTGCTTTGATTAACAAATGTTGGCTTCTATTGGATTCCGAATAACTTACTGCCATGCATTGCTCGCGAAAGGAGGACATTGATCCTATTCGAAGTCCGTAGAAAGCCACAATTGCGCTAATCATTGCACCGGACCAGAGATACGATGACTACCTTGGCTTCTTCGCCTTGGAAATTGTCCACGGTGGCGATACGGACGGCTCGCAAAAGGGACGACATCACTTTCAATTTGGGCGCTGGAGCGCTGGGCGTATCCTCGTTGTCGACAGTAGCTGACTCAAGATCCTTGGTGTCTCGATCGTTCAGCACGATCTCGAAAGATTGACTGAGACGCTGCTTCAACTTGAACAATTGTCCCAGATACGGGGTCAGCACAGCTATGTCGCCATTCTGATAGTATCCTTGCGAAAGTAGATGAGATACAAGGCTAGCAACGAAGCCGACTTCGAAGTCGTTCGATTTTGAAGTTAGAACGTAATCGTTGGTTTCAGCTCCGGCCTCCTTGAAATTATGGTCGAACCAAAATAATCGTCTACGTATGCCGGTGACTTCTGGGTACGTGACCAGAGACGGGTCGTCTTTCAGGTCAGAATATAGCGTTCGGCGGATGAGCTCAGATATAGATGGGTGCATCCTCCTCTGAATCTAGAGACTACTGAAGGGCAAACGAATACTAGGGACCTCTGCAGGAGGCTGTACTAGTCGTTCGAAGAGAGACATGTCGAGAGCATACTGTCGTCCCCGTGGATGAGCATACGTGAGCTCATACGTGTTACACGTCGCTCGGAGCTGCAAATGATCACCAATCAAGATGGCGTGCTCGATGGACGGGAGCAAGGCTGTCAATAGATGTCCTTCTTGTTCTTCTCGAAAGGCTTACACGCAGAGGCAAATTCTTTTCGACACTTTTGCCGCAACTTGTTGGTCCAGTGGCGGTGAAGTATTTTGCGTTCCCCACCATTCATTTTCCATAGATTCGAGTCGGGCTCTTTGAGTTCCTCGAGATCGCGGACCGCTGCGCCAGCTTGACTCTGGCTAGACCTCAACCAGAATCTAACTCGGTCCCCGTCGCCATGAATGACCGTCCGGAAACCTTCATCGTCGATTCCAACAAGCTGGGCATGGTGGTGTGGATACTCGTCTTATAAGGATTGTTGCAGCGACTTCGGGTCATCGAATTTCTTGATCGCAACGATTGCTTCACTGATACTCTGCATATCGTCATCAAGGGCTTGTCGCAGGGCATTCTGAGCATCTCGCTCTCCCAATTTATGGCCCATGCCACGCGCAATAGTCCTGAGATTCAAACCGGCAAGACGCTCGGATTTGGAGCGACTCCCTATGCGGATCACCTGTTTGACGCCATCGTCAAGTAGATGCTCTAGAATCTGATCGAGGGCATGATTTGTATAACAGACGCAAAGGATAGGTCCAAGTGAGGCTTTCTGTTTATTTGCTAGTAGGACTTGGACCAAGCTCTTTCCTGTATAGCTTTTGCCGCAGCCTGGAGGGCCTTGTATGACCGCGAGGGCCTTCGTAAGCGTCTCAGCCAGCGTTGAGGCTTGAGCGTCATCCAACGAGGAATGCTGACGTAGCTTTTGAATATCGAAGACTTGGGTCGGCGACAGAGCCAGAGATTTCCTATCTGTCAGCAAACAATCCAAGTTATATTCAAAATTACGCTGTCGCGTATAAGTGGGGACTGGAATCTGTGCTTGGTCTTGTGCTAGATCCGAACTTGGGGGAGCCAGTAAATTCGCAAATGGAAGATCGTTGGTGCTCATCATGTGCTGCAGAGCTTCAAGGGTATACTGGAAGGCGGGCAGCAATATATTCGGAAACTCCACCAAAGAGACAGGCGGGCCTGATCCTTTCTTCAAGAACTGTTCAGCTAGATCATACATCTGCTTGCTGTCGCTCCCTGCGACTCTAAGCGAGATATAGGCTCTTCTAGGGTCGGTGAAGAGATCGGGCTCAGGTCCGACTTTGGGTGCTATCGTTTTCGCTGGACTATCCTGCTCACGCTGTGTAGATACTGTGCAGAAGAGAATCAGACCTGCGGCATTGATGAGGCAGACCAGCGTATCAAGCTGCATTCGGCGAGATTGTTCCCAGTGCTCCTTTCGACTCTGGGGCGTGGTAATGCCTCGTAAGATGTGGGAGGGTTGATCAAAGGATGCAATGAATCCGAGACCACGCCTCTGGTCCACGCAGCGGAGCTCCTTGAATTTGACGTTCCTATAAGAGTTCGTACGAACGCCTCGATCATTCAAAGCTGACGGCGCTCAGTTCTGCAATTCACGCATTTCGAACCGTATAGCGTCTCGAAGTGGACCGATGTTGTCCTCTCGTAGAAGGCAGAAATGCCGATCAATGAGGGCAGCAGTGCCAGTCAGATGAAGTCGAGAGGGGTCCAATGGAGGCAGGTACTCGTTTCTATCCGACATTATCTCCTCATAAGTGGGGAGGATGTGGATCTTGCGAATGTCCTCGTGATCGTTGTCATGCCTACGCCTAGCTGAGCTAAGGTTGCCGGGAGCATCGATTTTGAGCTCAAATGTGGCTGAAGGTTTTGGGGCAGAGTACGCATCTTGAGCTGTTGCTAGTGGCTGATCAACACGTAATCGACCTTCGATCCGATCGAACAGCTTTCGTGTGTAGACCGATGTTAGATCGCCCGAGTCCCCACCCTGTGGGTTTTTGACAGCGATTGAGAAGGTGTTCATAATTGGAACGAAGCCTCCGGTAACGGCGGCCTTGCCTTTTATTATCCAAGAGCTTCGCAAAGGCTGACAATATTGGCTCCAGAAGGTCCATGCTGAGGGTTTTCGCAAAGGTACTCAGGAATTGGAAGAAGCTGAGAGCCCGGTCTCCGCTCTCCATTCCCCAAATGGTATTGTAAATTCTGTCCACATTTGGCTCCAGAAGAGTTGACGTCGCGACGTTGGGCAGTGTCATGACTTTCAAGAACGACAGTACAGCTTCTTGGTAAGTTGGCTGCTTGGAGGTAGACAGGCCTTGAATTTCGACGACAAGAGCTCGCGAACGCGTCGCAGACCGCCCTCATCGGCGAGGGTCTGAATGACCGCATGCATGTGGCCAGCATCGATGTTCGCCAGCTCGAATCCATCCTGGAAGAACTTTCGAAGAGCTGTGGGACCAAGTGAGCTGTGATCATCTTCGTCGCAGTTCGCTTTCCATTTTCGCAATTTGCTCTTCGCGGCTTTCTCCTCTAGGGTAGGTGGGGGTCGATGAGTCCTATCTTCACCGGTTTTGCTAGAGAAGGCGGGCCTTCCGCCCACATCGTGAGAGAATTTACAGTTCTCGCCGTAATGGCAGCGTTTTCCTGTGCGGATGAAGCGACACAAGGGTTGTTGCCTCGCGTTGCGCCCACCAAAAGGTGCCATGGTCCTGCATTCGCGTCCGTTGATGCAGGTCTTCCAGCACCGGGAGGTGGTACGCTCACGACTTGAAGGGTCTAGGGAGGGCGAGGCGTTAGTGTGGATAGCTATCTTTGTGTAAAGAAAGGATGGCGGTAAAGCGAAGTGTGTCCTGAACGTCGTGAAGAGAAGAAAGAGGGGTTTTGTAAAGGGAACAAGTCTCTACGAAACTATCCTATGGCGAAGCGCCATATTGCGAAGCGCCCTGTTGGGAAGCCACCAAGTCCGCCACGCAGATCAACGACCATTGGCCACGACGAAAGGCAGGACTGCCTCGCCCTTCCACATCTCATACTGTGTGAAGGCGGCGTATGCGTAGGCGGTGCGCGGTGCGGCGACGGGAAAGGTTGCAAGTAGGCGCGCGCGTTACGCTGTTGCCTTAGATAAATAAGACTCGTACTGCAGGCGAAGCTACTACTTAGTCTTTAGCTATAGCCGTCCTTAACTAAGGACTTTAATACAATTTACTTTATTAAGCTTTTATTATAAATTATCTTTAAAGTCTAAAACTTAGTCTTTTTATTATATTTTATTATCTAATATTTAATAGTATACTAGTCTCTCTTAGATTTACTTATATTTATATTACTCGAACGAGACAGCGTGATATAGGGTAAGACAAAGGAGATAAATAATAGTAACAGTGCTAATTATATCTCCTAGTCCTGGGTGCAAAGAAATGGGAGGAAGGTGCTTGCATCTTTTTTCTTTTCCCTAACGTTTGATCATATTCTACTATTGCCATGCACGTTCTTATCTCGATACGCAGGCTTCAAGCATCATCCTCTCGAATCCAACTTTACCGACGCCCGCCGCCGATATCCTGCCCGAGCCTATACCCACTAATCTTCTCCCACTCGATCTTCTGCCTTGTAATCGGTAACTGCCTCCGAAGCGCCTTGAACGCACCCTCACTCAGACTCCCAAACGCCTTATTGAGGTCCTCCTGATACTTCTTCTCCGCCGCCGCAATACTCCTCACCACCTCTGCCGCTCCTGCACCCCCACCAACACTCAACTTCACCTCCTTGTTTGTGAGCAACCGCACGTTGCCGTCCTCGTAGTAGTGCACGTCGACCTTGATGGTGCCGGTTATGGAGCCGGAGCTGGGGCTGTAGATGTAAGAGGAGCGCCAGCGCCCGTTCCAGTAGTTGGAGGGCGAGTACTTGCTGGCGACGGTGAGGAGGGCGAGGGCGGTGTCGTCGGAGATGGGGAAGACGGAGGAGGTCGATTTGGGGTAGTGCTCAGTTGTATGCGTGGAAAGGGATTTTATTAGGCTCTTGCTGGAGATCTGTCAGCTTGCAACATTTTATATCCCGAAGATCTTGCCATACACCAGGTCCGAGTGATCTGAATCCAGGACGTATGACTGCACCGCGCTAGCTTTCCCCGTTGCGTGGTCGAACGCGAAAGAGCTCTGGCTCTCGACATCGTAGTATCGCCCGTCTCCTAATGAGTTGTAGGAGCTGATTAGGACATCTCCGCTGCCACCGGGCAGCTTCGCGGTTGATAATTGCTCCTCGTTGTACTTCTCGAAAGCGGGGCTGAGCTCGCTGTGTACGGAATCGTCGCCGAGGATGGATTTGATGGCTGTAGGGGGTCAACGAGTGTTCGATAGAGGAGAAATGCACCTTCGGAAGACGTGAGGTCGTGGGAATCTTTTGTGGCGTACCTTTCGTGACATCGGAGAGCTTTGGACTGTTAGCAGCGTCGACGGGTGCAGTTCGGAGGGGTTCAAACCTCGCCTGGGGGGGCGCTCTCTACGAACGAGGAGAGGGCTGCAGATCTTGACATATTTAATCTTTCGGGAGTGAAAGGCTCAGAAAGAAGCCCGATTCAAACAGTCGATTTCGGCGATGTGGTCAGTATGTTTGTTCCGGAACCTGTGAAGCTGAGGCGCAAGAGGTCTTGGCGAGGGGTCGACGAGCAGGGATCAGCCTCGTATGTCATTGGCTCACGAAATCCCCCTAGAAGACAGAAGGTGCGAATATGGTAGTATCACACAGCATATGTGTTTATTAAAATGTATACTATGTTGATGGTATCATAACAACTGACGCGGCCGTGACCATTAATCCTGCCGGGACCCATAGACGTAACCCTGCGATGGACCTAAACACCGCGTTGGACTATGATGGTTTGAGAAACCGAAAAGACCGCGGATGAAACGCCTCTTCTCTACTCGATGCTCATCTTCATGAACCCATCGTTGGTATCAGTCATGCCCTGTAGACCGATCCTCTTAGGACCCAGGGACGGAGTCATACCGACACTTCCACCACTATTCGACCTCTGAGCCGCATCGGCACCACCTGCGGACGGCTCCCGCGGGATTTTGGGGGTCGTTCCCCATAGGCTACTGTCACGATTCGCTGGCGATTGCGAGAGAACGGGGCTGTTGTGGACACTGACACCTGGTGATACAGCCCTCCGCTTGATCGAGTGGCCATCCAGGTCATCATCCCGACGCCGCTTGCTCGACTTCTTCAAAGCGTCCGCTGCGGTTGGTGGCGCGAATGGCTGCGGTGTAGACGATCGAGATATATACCCAGAATGGTTGTTCTGCTCTGATCCATTCGTAGCGTTTGCCGATGTCGATGAAACTGTCGGAGAGTCCATGCTAACGTCTTCACTCATTGCGGTCGATCCAGCGCGCGGGAAGGAGGGTGGCGGGGGTGTTTGAGCCGGAGGACCGCGTTGCCAGAACGACTTGCTGCCCGAACCTGCAGCAGAAACACCGAAAGCGCCGAATAACCCTTTCGCTGTTGAGCTATCTAGGCTCATGCCACTTTCACTTTCTTCTTCCGGGACACCTTCAAGTGGGCCGTCTAATCCCGGCACTGCAGGGAGCAGAGTAGGCGAGGAGTGCGCCGTGGTTGAAGGTCGTTCTAGGTCCACATCGCTTTCCCTCACCTGGCGTATTATCTCCGCTTCGCGCCGGAATTCGCTATCGATTGGGGCAGATTCCTCGAGGAGCTCGGCTTTGATGCGTCCGAATTGTCTTGATTTGGGCTGCATCTTGTCAGCACCATCGTCTGAGAGAGAGTCGGCAATGCCACTCACCAATAGGTTTCCTCGTCGAGTCACAGGCCGGCGAACTACACCAGGCGTCTGTGGTAGGGCTGTTGCTCCTTCATCGCCGCTATCGTTGCCAGAGGAAATGTGGAGATCGTTTGTGAAGAGGGACAGACTCTCCCGTCTTGAACCCGCCTTCCGGATGACAGCCTCCCTCGCGAAATATCCCTCGGCCCTTCCGCTCGGCGGCGACGCTGGTCCAGGGCTTGCCATGGAGCTGTGCCCACTGGCTGAACTCGAGCTCTTTCGGCTCCTGTTCTTGCGCAATCTGGCCCGTTGTATACTCATGAAAGTGGACCTAGGCAATGCAGTAGGTGAGAACACATTGCTCCATGCACCGGGATTGGCCCCTGCCGCAGGGCCCCCGAAGGGTGCGTTGCTCTTTATCGCTTGCGGAGTCATCAGCATTGGATCGTCGTTGTCGTCCGGATCCATTAGGTCTCCCTCGTCGGATGAGCTGCTAGAATCTTCAGATCCAAGCATGTTGATGCTGCCCAGGGAGCTAGAAGCTGCAGTTCTGTCGCCATTGCCCCACGCGTTTTGTAGGTTTACGTTGGGCGAGTCCAACACCATAGAATTCCCCCTGGGTTTTCTGGGTATATTCATGCCCTTTTGTGTGATGGTTGGCGAAGAGTCTGGCGAGGACGCGTCCGCGAGCGTGGAGTGGTGGAGGTTGGTGCAGGCTCTCGAGAACTCGGCGCCGCGCGATCGACGGGGTAGCAGGGACGCCGGCGAGGCGTAGGTATTGCGGGCGTCGAGCTGCGGTGACAGAGGCACACGGGTCGCGAAGTGTGCAGGACTGGGCATAGGCACTTCTCGTGGCGGCATCTGCAGAGAAAGCCCTCGAGATAGCAGTTCCGGTCGCCTCGGCGTGCGCGGGCTTGCGATGATGGTGTGATCATCTTTGGAGGTACGGGCTGGCTCGCGGAATTTGGGCGATGGTTCGAGATGGGGCGTGCTGTCCGATAGGGACCGTACCTTGGGTGACCTAGACTTCTGCGGGGTGCGCAGGGCTTCTAAGGGCCGTGGGAATTCGCTCTCGTCAGCAGCCTCAGGTTGGCTGTCGGATCGCATGGCTTGAGGCAGCATATCGCGGAGAAGTTGGCATATGGGATTGACAGGGGGAGGTGAACATAGCAGACAAGTAGTCGTGGAGCAGCTGTGCTCGCGGTGAGATCGTGATTTAAAGTGGAAAGCGGCGGGGGAGCGCTTAAACCAAGCGTCACGTGACGGTCGTGAATTCATGGATCTGAGAACCGCTGAGGACTAAAAGTTCAAACTTTTGGCCTCTTGCAACACGATGAATGTTAATGCAAGTGTGGAAACCAACTGATGTGGCTCTATTGAATTTTGAAGCAACGTAGCCGAGCAGATTCTGGGACATATTAACGCATTGACAGCTTTGCATCAGAATCTCCTCCCGCGTATTTTCCCTTCGCTTGACATATTCACACTCCCTGGCCACCTTGCGGTCCTTTCAAGAGTTTATGATCCCCTCCACCCAGGCAACATCCTCCCAGGACGCTTCCCAGATATTGAGGACCACCATCACCCAGTCTTTACCCTCCCGCTTCATCTTGCCAATGCAGCGGCAAATGGCGTTCCTCCTCATGAGCCGACCACTGTCGAAGTTGTGAAGCTCGACGTTCTGCCAGATCACAGCGTTGTACACGCCTGCGATGTTCGGAGACTTGTGGTGAAACAAATCGCTGAAGATGAAGTGCTGCTTGGTGTCATCACGCTGTGAACTCAGTACCCTGGCGTAAAGTTCGAATAAGGTATTTTGCCCGTGCTTGATGGCTGAGCTTGCCTGGCTGATGGCTTCTCCAATTCGGAAACAAGTCCTGAGGATCATGTTTGCCGAGAGACCAACAATTGGGGAGCGGTCGCGGACTGGGGCAGGGAACGGCGGCCGTACAATAGGCTTCCGATCTTCGCCAATGGTTGATCCAGGCTTTTGGGTGAGGAGACGAGTCTTTGGAGTTATTGGTGAGATGAATTTGCGACTGGGACCTTCAGATTTGGAGGGGAGGAGGGCGCCTGACGACCTAGTAACATCTTCAACGCCCTCCTTGCCCTGCGCGTCCACGCTGATTGGTGAAGTAAGGCTGTCGATCATACAAGCCGTAAAAGAACCGCCATGGCCAACCAGAGCTTCGGACGGCAGATGTTTGGCATGGGTCTCATCAGTGTTGTTGTCTGGGTATCGGTATGCGTCACTGGGCTGGTAGTCAGTCGCAGCATGGTTAGTCGTGTTATCAAACTCGAGCATATTGAAGATGTCGTCGATGCCATCTTCATCGATGGTCTCCTGGCTGCTGTGAGCTGGCCGAGGATTGCCATTGGTCACTCTAGCGTTCACAGGTGAACTGATTTCTCGAGTAGTCTCGCTCCAAAGATGGTAGTTGTCGATCTGGCACAGACGAGTTCCAGCAATGACCATACCTGACTCGGCGGAGATTTGCTCCGCTTGTGGTAGCTTGTGCAGCGGGTCACTTTGCCGGATCAGAGGCATGTGATGCGAAGCTGGAGCAGTCTGAACGTCGTTGGCCGGCAGATGGGTCGCAGAATCGTATTTCTTAGACGTGGACTTCCTTGAAACGGCTTTCGTGACCGGCAGACCATCCGACATGCGTCGCTGCTTCGATGCTCTTGCGGTCTGGTCAGTCTCGGGATGATTCTCCTCCGCTGTCTTCCGGCTACGCTTGCGCTTTGGAGGAGGAGCTGGCGGTACGGCTGAGGCAGCTGTAGTGTGCTGTTCAAGGCGCGGAGGGTCCGCGTCAGCACCCAAGCCGAGATACCGGGCCACGAAAGGACTGCGCCGGTTGCTGCGGTCTGGTGTTGCATTGAAGCCTCTGGTGGGCGTCGACGGTGGGGGCGCAGGAAGCTGGCCTTGGTTGCGACGGTTGATAGGTGTAAAGCTTGTTGATGGCGCCGGAACGTCTCTCAAGATCCTATACGTTGCTATCAGTATGGCGCGAGCGAGAGCAGGATGAGAAGCGCGTGCAATTGGATTGATTGCGTACGCTTCGTCACCGGCATCCTGCATCTCCTCTCGGTTCCAGCCTCGGTATCCTGCCATTGTCACGAGAAGGCGATCAGTTTTTGGAGGCCTCGAAAGCGGGGGATGTCTGGGCGAGCAGACGCGTGCAGCATGAAGCTCAAGCTGCAGAGACGGGTGAAACAAAATCGTGGCGCGGGTCCCGCTTAGTCAGGACTTCTACTACCCCGCCAAAAGCGGGCAGGCGGCTCTTGCGGCAGCAGCGACGTGCACGCGGAAGCCATCAAACAAGGCAACATTCACTGCAACATTCACTGCTACATTCACTGCCCGTCTCTTGCACTGCGCCAAAGGGCATCGATACATTGGCCAGCGACCTCGACCGTCTTCTGTTCTTGTTGTTACGATCGGTTGGCCGAGGCTCTGCTGCTCTATTCCTCTTCCGGGTGGGGGTCCGCTTTGCTCGTACTGTACGACTCCGGCTCTCCACTATCCATCCAGTTGTCTCTGACCTCATCCTGAACGTCGCCTAAGCCACACGCTGCCCGCCTCTGGCCAACACCCAAGTGGTCCAATCGAATCCCTAGACTTCTGCACCTTGTCGACGGCGCTGTAAACAAGATCGCATTAATAGCAACCACTACACGGCTGGGGCACAATATCTCGATCTGTCTCAAAGATGCCGGTAAGCAGGCTATGCAGCCGTTCTCTGTTATATGCACCTCATGAGTCTTGCTTTCCGCTCTGCGTATCCCTTCACTTCGTTCCTCAGTCTTCTTCGTCAGGCATACTTCCATCATGTCTCTCTGGCTGTCGTACATGATTCAAGAGCCCTTGCTGGCTACAAACGTGGATGATGCCCCTCCCTCCTATTTGAGCATAGTCAAAAACAACTCCACAGAACCCCCACCATATCCCAGGCGGCACAAATCCCTTACCTCCTCCATCATGAGGAAGGTGTCTCTCCGATCAAAACCCATAGTTCGATCCAGATCTTGTCCTACTCCCAGAACAGCACTCCAACCCAGGCCAGCAGCTCGACCACTTCAACCCAGATCATCTCTGAGATCAAAGTCTGCTTCTCTACGGTCAAAGTCCGCTTCGCTTCGCTCCAAATGCTCCCTCCGCTACAAGGCCTCAGTCCGGTCCCAGGCATCAACAGCATCCACCGATTCCACGGCTTCGGAAGCATCCGCTGCCTCCACCGATTCCACAGCTACCGATACATCTGTGTTTTCCCAAGCCTCGCAGTCTTCCACAGCTTCGAAGTCTTCGATCTCTTCCACTCTGTCTCGTCTGAATGTACATAGCCACAAGACTCCTGATGCGTACAAAGATCTGCCAATCTTCGAGAATCCTTGCGCGTTCTGTTTCTTTAAGCACTGCAGAAAGGTACTAAGGCAACGGCTTGGGATACAGAAGAAACCCTTCTCAGCGGTCACGGTCCAAATAGACCGCTTGACCAGCGAGCAGTATGAGGAAAACGTAAGTCAGCCCCACTCGAGAGCCAGTGATGTATGCTGACATGATCAGGACATCGGTGGACTCGTCGACCTCATTGAGGTAGTCCGCATCCAAGAGTCAGGTCCTACTGAAGCTGCTCGGGCCCTCCGAAAGAAGCTGTAGGCCTCGATCGTTCCGGATAGTCGGCGTAGCTAATGCAGGGTCAGCAAGTATGGCAACGCGCACCGGCAGCTTCGTGCGCTCATCATCTTGGATGGTTTGATACAGAACGCGGGGTCGAGGTTCCAGAAGAACTTTGCCGATGAGCCTCTCCTCGAGCGTTTGAGATTGATGGCCAGGGACGACATGGTGGACGCAGACGTGCGTCAAAAAGTTAATGTCCTCTTCCGGCAGTGGGCTGCTGCATACAAGGGAACTCCAGGACTGGAGCGGATCGCTATGTTGTACAAGGAGTTACCACGTACGAGACGTCCTCAACCGCATCAGTCGCGTATCGTTAGGGAGAACGAGGCTGAAGCTGAACGCGAGAATGCAACCTCGCCACCATCATCGCCAGCTGTTGCTCGCCGAAGCCCTCCGCCGGCTCAGTTCCCTCAGTCGTCTTCCTCGACAGGGAGGACTGTCGCCCTCGGTGCTGCACCTCTCCCCAGCTCGTCCATCTTCAAGCGCGACAAGAAAGACAAGAAGAACAGGGGCAAGCCCTTCAACTTGGAGAAGGAGAAGCAACAACTACTCGAGACCATCGCCTCCGCGTCTGTCGCCAGTACCAACCTCATGAACGCCTTGCAACTCATCAACCGCGAAGTGCAGCGGGTAAGCGAAAATCCCGAAGTCATGCAGCGCTTCGAAACATGCAAACTTCTCCGTCGCCAAATCCTCCGCTACATCCAGCTCGTCGAATCCGACCAGTACATTGGCAGTCTGCTGAGTGCCAACGATGAGCTCGTCAAGGCCCTCATGGCGTTCGAGATCATGGATAAGAGCATTGATGATGATAGCGACAGCGACCCCGAACCTACCTCGCCGCCCACGGCAAGCATGGCTGGACTCAGCATGCAGGAAGCTCCGCCCGCGAAGCCGCCCAGGCCTATGAGCATCCCTATGCCACCAGCTTCTTCTGCAGGAAAGCAGCGTGCGGAACCCAAGAGCGAGTCGGAAGAGGAAGAGGACGAGGACGACCCATTCAGCGACAAGAATGGTAAGTAGGATTGCCCTCTTGTCTTATCCTACTAGGTTGCTAATTTGTCGTAGTTGTCAAGACGCCATGGGAGAAAGGCGAACCGACCTGGAAGGACGTGTAATGGCATTACATGGCATCTCATGATCATGATTGTGGCTTTCATTATGACTTCTAAATCTTACGAGGTGATGTAGGCAATGTGGGCAATGTGGGCAATACCCTCAGGAGATTGGGTTGCTTAATAGGGATAAAGGTTTCCACTACTAGAATAGGAACTGAATGTGAACACTCACACTCTACTCATCATGTCTGTAGTCCGCCTTGTGTGGTGTTGTTATCATCGATCGATTGTCGACGCGTCGCCCGGGCGTTGATGTGGCTCGTGTGACACAGCCACGGCGGGTACGTCATGGTGGCGCCAAGCCGTCGCAGACTGTCCAACAGGTTGGCAAGGCGCATAAATCATCCTCAACCTCACGAATTACGATTCTCTTACCTACACGCTCTTGAAATCATCTGCTACAATCGCTTGATCCCATCGCCTGCGCTCGTCCTACGGTATCGCCAACGTGAGTGCAACACCCTAAGCCCAGCCCCACAGCTGAGCGCAAGCATGAGACCATGAGCTGATCGCAATCACCAGCAAACCGTCAACTCTCACGGCATCTTGAGCGAATCGCCGGCCCGGACACCTTACTTGACGCTTACTCGGTCCTCGATTTACATCCACGATGCCTCAATCCACCAAGGGCTCCGTCTCCTCGTCCGCCTCCTCGATCGTCAAGCCGGGCCCCGTCAAGCTACCCTGCTACTGCGGCGACGACTGCAGCTTCTGCTGCATCCCGTGTACGGTCATGTAAACATCGAAAGTTCCTCGCTCCCAACGATGCCCGACAAATACCCTACGAACGTATGGAGCGGAGACAAAACTTAGGGCGATGAATGACGATTTGGAGGGACACCAGGGGCGTTTGAGATGGAGTTCTGTTCATAAGGCTATGGTGAGATGTGGCAAAAGGACCTCCCTAGGGCCACTTCGCTAAATGGTTTGTGCGGTTCCATGCGGCATTTGGTTGTCGACTTTTTGTGTACGTCCTACTATACCAGCATGAAATAATAACTTTGGAATCCCTATTATTGCACTCTACCTATTCGACAACGTGGAAAGCACATTGCTCGAGACACTGTGGCGCTTCGAGATTCTTCACCTCTGTTATCCCTGGTTGCACATATTCCATATCCTGGGCCTCCATTCTACTTCTAACGGGCCAGTATTGGCAAATTAGGCACGGGTGTAGGACCCACCCCATTCGTCATTATTTTTAGGGGGATGAGTCTTGTGCCTCGGAGATGGGCAGCCTGATGGATAGAGGAACGGAGAAGACCGGGACGGAGAGAACAGAGCCTCGGCAAATATGAACGCAATGAGAAGGACGCTGGTGCACATAGCGTGGCGGTAAGTAATAACTTGCAGGAGACTGGAGAAGCGTAGGATGGGTGGAGAGAGAAGCGCGAACAAAAAGCTGTAAGTAATGGTGCTCTCGGCTTTTCAAATAGATGCTATCGGTATTACGAAGTTCAGGTGCTTTTGGGCTTGTATCCATATCAACTCATCTCACGCCTACGCTCACTACTGGGTAGCCTTCTCGTGCATCAGCTCCTTGATGTGCTCGCTGAGCCAGTATCTCCCCATAATCTCCACATCCATATCCTTGGCTCCTGATATCGTTCCCCTACATTCTTTCTCCCCGCACAAGCACTCGAAGGGCTGCGCCATGTCCCACTCCGTGCTCGGATAGAAGAAGGTCAATTCATCTCCCGCCTTTAGGCCCTCTGTCAGGTCTGGGTTCACTCTGACTTCCCACCGCAGCATGTCAAATATGAGAGTCGGGCGGCAGGAGTGATTTATGTAGACGAGGTCGCAATTGAGCTCAATGTGGAGGCTTCGAGAGGCTTGGACAGAGGAGTATGCACATGTTGCTGGCGTGGGGCTGGTTATACGCGCGAAAAGGGCGCCGGCGGGGAGAGAGACGAGGGATACGGATCGCGAGGCGAAGGAGCCTGGACGGTGCTCGACGCGGAGGAGGCGCGTGAGGTCGGGCTTTACCCACGCAGGGACTGTGTCGTCCGAGGTATTCGGAAGGGTGGTCGAGGGAGTGATGATGGGTTTCGTGGATGAGATGACAGCTTTCTTTGTGGTAGTAATTGCGGCGGGCACGCCGTTAGTGATGGCTGCTGGAGACATGGCGTTTCCGTTCAAGGATTTGAAACTCGATTCTCAGTCCGGGAGACCTTGCAAGGGGCCCTAGAGCTATTAAGTAGAAAAGGACCGCCTGGACAACTGAAGTAGATGCTAAGACGTGGAGTGCGTACCCCGCGCTCCAGCCGCATCGTCTGATGAGATGTGGAGATGGTACGCTTTCCATATTGCCGAGCAGGACCCGGCGGCGCAGTGACTGCGAAGAAACTTTTCATCCCATCTCCCGAGGCCGTGGATGGGTCATTTGATCATCCCATCGCGTAAGAGATGCGCCTGTAGCAGCTATCCACTGTCTGGTCGGCTGTGTGTACCAAGGTCTTCGGTCGATTCGTGGGATCTTTCGCGGTCGAGAGGCATTGGGCATCTATTGCGGTAGATGATCAAGTTTCACGTGCTTGCACTATGCGACTTGCATAGAAAGCACAGAGAAATCATGGATGTCAGGTCTCGCTGTGGGACGAAGTTGTCCGCCTGGCCGAGGCTTGTGTTGGTGTTGACGCTTGCTTAATCAGCAGGGTAATATCAGTACTTCCGCCTTGAATTCTATTCGAACCTCATGCTACGTCATCCAGCAGGTAATCCTTTCCTAGGCTTCATCAAAGAATGATAGTGGATACTCTATATCAGTGAAACATTTCCTCTCACCTCACCCAACACAAAATAACTTGAAACGACTATGGATTCCTACCTGCGGCCTTGACGCGGAAGAAGGCACGATCCATCCCCCGTGTAGAATGGGCAGACCTGGAAGAGATATATTTGCTATACCGCGCTATCTGGCTTAGCATAAGGGCGGCCGAGACGGTGTTCAACCGCTTTGTTTGAGGTTCGCTGCCGCTGTGGGATTGAGTCTATCACTGATAAACATGCGGCAAGCTTCGCCCGGACTAGGCATGGTAGGAAGGTGGGAGTGTACTTGGTAGTACCAGGCAAGTGTGTCGCCGAAAGAGCGCCAATTGACCGGTGTCTTGAACTTTGCTCATTCCTTTCCCTCGTTATGTCCTTCGCAAAATCCTGAAGTCGCTCTCAGAATCTAGCTGACCTTTGCATCACCGGCAGGTGTGACTATAGTCGACCTGGGTATCTAGCTTAGCCTAACGAAAGTGTTGCGATGAAGCGAACAATAATTGTGCACACGCTGTTGGACTTGACACACCCATTTCCCGCATCGCATATCCAGGGGAATCGCCCGCAGACGCTGGTTATCCGGACACCACGTGTAGACTGGAGTGTATTCACCCCCGACATACTGGGCTGAACCCAAGGTGCACCCGAAAATGTGGTCTAGTTTCTGGAGGATTGCTGTTGCATTATGGCCCACCCGGGCATGTGAGGCAGGCGTGACTGGACTCACTGCTGTATCTTGGGTCTGGTCCTGTGTGCTGGATGGTGTTAATCTTGGAGCCTGAGGAGTCGAGACAGTTATCTAAGCGGTTCCGAAGAGCCACGGTCTCATTGCGGAGCAGATGCTCATGTAAGCAAAGAGATTTCCTCAGGGAGAGCCCGGCCCGGCCCCGTCGCTCCTTCCACCTTCCACCCATCTGGCTGGAGACAAAAGCACTTTTTGCGCAGTTTCCCATTGCCATTGCTTGCGCAACTGCACAATTGAACAGTAAGTGAAGACATCTTCGATATCGGGTCCCACTTTCCCTTCTAACGCGTCGTAGTTTCCTCCAAACGCGTCACCACCGCCCTCCCAGCAATCATGGGCAAGAGCAACGCACCACTCAAGTAAGTCCCTCTTCATTTACCTTTGCACCGAGAGCTATGTGAGGTTGTATATCACGAAACGCTCGTTGCGACATTTTGATATTGGCGTCGCTATCTATTGCTACTTCGACCATCGTTACCTGCAGCCTGAGTGACGCTTTTGCCACGTCATGACGTCTCAAGCAACTACTGCGCGATCCTCAGCGTCCTTGCCGCATTCAGAATCTTTGTCCGGACTACAGGACGACGTGCCACACTTGTACTCGACACTTTGCTAACAGTCCCACAGTGTCCGCTTCGCGCATACTCAGAGCCCGCCGCGCACCCCACCACCAGCATACAGCCAGCAGAGCTCCCCAGACCACGAGAGCGCCAAGAAGGACTCGGACGCAGCAAATGACAGAGAACGAAAATTCAGCAGGCCGACTCTGCCTCCCTCCCTCCCCTCTCAGACCCCAAGCCAGAAATGGACCCGTGCCGAAGGCTTCTGGCGCTCCTTCGTCGCCATCTGCATCCCACTCCTACTATCAGCTCTCGAAGGCAGCGTGACTGGCACTGCACTTCCGACAATCTCAGACTCCCTCAACCTGGGCACCAAGTTCTCCTGGGTTGTAACGGCCTTTCTCCTCTCAAGCACCATCTTCCAACCTCTCTACAGTCAGCTCGGCGACATGTGGGGAAGGAAGTATCCCATGATCATCGCAGTCGGCGTCTTCGCCGTCGGCAGTGCCATCTCTGGCTGGGCCAAATCAGGAGCTGTCCTCATCATCGGCCGTGCCGTCCAAGGCCTAGGTACCGGCGGAATCGACCTGTACGCCGAAACGATACTGTGCGACATGATTCCAATGCGAAAGAGAGGCGTATACCTAGCGTACAAACACGCCGTCTACGGTGTCGGAACGTGCGTTGGACCAGTCATCGGAGGCGCCTTTGCTGAGAATAAGTGGCGTTGGTGCTTCTGGCTCAACATTCCCATTTCCGGAGTCGCCATGTTGATCATGTGGGGCTGGTTACACGTCGGCGGAGGTTCCAGAGTCAAAACCAAGGCGGGCCTTAAAGAGGAGCTCGAGAAAGTCGATGTCTGGGGGACTACTATGCTCACCCTTTCCATCATCTTGCTTCTGGTTCCGCTCAGTATGGGCGGTGTACAGTACCCATGGTCGCACCCTGCCGTCGTCGTCCCGCTCGTCCTCGGTCTGCTCGGTCTCATCGCATTTCACTTTTTCGAGCGCTCGAAGTTCTGCAACCATCCCATCATGCCGCCGTCCATCTTCTCCAACCGCACATCAAACATTGCATACACAATAACCACGATCCATGGCTTCATCACCTACGGCTTCCAATTCTACCTCCCGGTGTTCTTCCAAGCAGTCAAACTCACAAGCCCCTTGAAGGCTGGCACCAAGATCATGCCCACGACGATTACTGTAGTCGTGCTCGCCGCACTCGGCGGGCCTCTTCTTAGTATCTGGGGTAGATATAAACCCATACACATCACCGGCTTCGCCCTCTTGGCGCTGGGGCTCGGCTTGTGTATCTGTCTCGACAACGACGCCACCACCCCAGAATGGCTCATGTTTCAGTTCATCGTCGCGATCGGCTCCGGCGTCGTCATCGCATCTATGCTTCCTGCAGTGCAGGTCAACCTTCCTGATACCACCACCGGTGCATCATCCGGTTCATGGGCCTTTCTCCGTGGAACAGGCTCCCTGTTCGGCGTGGCCATACCAGGAGCAATATTCAACGTTCGCATCACGCAACTCATCCCCCGAATTTCGTCAGCGACAGCACGCGAGCAACTCGCGTATGGACAAGCATATCAACGAGCCTCGGCGGTCTACATCAAGAAATTTACACCTGACGTCCAGAAAGAGATCAGCTACACCTTCTCCGAGAGTCTCAAGTGGATCTGGATCGTCTTCACAGTTTCCGCTTTCATAGCCTTTGCGATGACTTGGGGAGAGAAGGAGTACAAGTTGCAGAAGGAACACAACTCGGCGTACGGCCTCAAGACGCCAAAAAGCAGCGCTCCGCCAACGCCCAACACCAGCGTGCCACCAAGCGGCCAAGATACACCGACCGATGAAAGGGGCGTCAGTTTCGAGGATGTGGATCTAGAGGGTGGTATGAACACAGCCGGAACGGATACGGCTTGGTCGGACACCACTCTTGTGGGCGCCACTCTCAACGATACTGCTCTCAACGACACTGCTCTCAACGACACTGCTCNCAACGACACTGCTCNCANCNACACTGAGCACACCAGCACTA
>JAFHBV010000483.1:0-25992 GCA_019022785.1 Pseudomonodictys pantanalensis
TATTCTTAGCTAAGTATAGTTTAAATAAGAGAGAGAAGATAATATATTACTCTAGACTATAAATATCTAACTCTAAATCTCTTTATATAAAGATAATTTAGAAAGTCTATAAAATATAAGTTACTAAATACTTTAATAAAAAGCTTATATATAAAATTTTAGTAAGAGATTTTTTCTAGCTAGAAATATTCTCTAAAATATAAAGTTATATATAAAACTATAAGTTCTATAAAAGATATAAGCTTTAAAAAAAACTAAAATAAGAATTTCTTAAATTTCTCTCTATTTCTAAGAGAATTTAGAAAGAAATATTTATAGACTTTATTATTAATCTTCTAGATAATACTAGAAATAAAAACTTACTTATAGTAATAAACTATCTAAGTAAGAACTTAATTTTAGTTCTCTTACTATATATAGACTTATATACTATAGCTAAATACTTCTTTTAATAGATAATTACTTATTACTAGCTTCTAGAAGCTATAGTATTGTTAAGATCCTGCCTAGTAACTTCGTGTTTAAAGAACTCTAGATTACTAAGAGTATATTAGCTTAAGGCTCTTTAGTTAATTCTTAGAGCGAAGTATAAGTAATAGTTAACGAGGTAATAAGAAGTAATTTCTAACTAAATAATAGTTATTAACTAGAGAGAGTAATTACGAATATTCTATAAAATATATTATAATCTTATATACTAAAGAAAGCTCTTCTTACTCCTCTTCTATATAGAGATTATAAAGATCTTCTCTATTTCTAAGCTCTTCTTACTCTTAAGAGAGTATAGAGTCGTATAAAGCGCTAAGATAATATTACTTAATAAGCTAAAGTACTCTACTATAGTTTATAGCTATAAGAGAGTATAGCTTTTTTAATATAATAGAGCTTTTTAGAGCCGTAATATTATCCTCTCTCTCTAATAACTTTATTCTTAAAGTTCTAATATACCTAAGGCTTCTTCTTCTAATAGTATATAATATTATTTAAATTTATTAGCTTTTATTAATACTTTTAGTAACGTTATGCCTATAGCTTACCATAATTATTATAAGGCGTAATTAGTATATAAGATATACATCCGCTTTAGTTATTATTTTAAGTATAATTAGAAGAATCTAAAGTTCTGTAATATTTAGATTTCTAAGAGTAAGTAAGTAGTAATTTATAAGAAAAAAGAGCGTCTTTAGGCTTATCTTATTACGATTAAGAAAAAGAAGGCTAAGATTAAGAAAACTTTATATAATAATACTAAGTACGTAGTAGAAGCTATTTTAGTAAAAGATATCTTATTATAGCTTCTAAAAGAATAAGAGGTAATATCTTCTATTACTAATAGTCTTACTCTTTCGCTCTTTACTTAGAGTGCTATAGATAGTTTATCTAATATTATCTAAGACGTAGAGGTACCTTTCTTTTTATCTTTATCTTAGATAAGAAGATTTATTCGCTTAGTTTATTTTAGTTTCTTTATTAGGTTATTTTAGTATATAAGTAGATATAGTATCTTTTCTAAAACTTACTAAGTAACTACTTATAGTTTCGCAGGTTAGCTTTAGATTTCTAAGTATTTTTACTTTCTAGGTATTCTTTCTACTTAACTAACTACTTCTAGTAGAATTCGTTATCTTAGAATTCTCTTTATCTAAATTCTTAGTAGCTCTATAACGTTTTTACTTTAAACTCGTTATCTTCTTTAGTTATATAATAGAACTTAGTTTATATTAGTATTTCTAGGTTAGCTAGTTCTAGTAGAGATATATAAAATATTAGGTAGATCTTTATATTATCTAGTAGCTTAAGTTAGTAGTTAACTAGGCTAACTTACTTAGAAATATAAAATAGTCTAACTTTAACGTTATCTAATCTCTTACTAAGTCGTTTTATTTATAGGTTTTTTATAAGAAGATACGCCTTATCTCTCTTCTTTAGCTAAGGTACTATTTTTCTTTTCTAATTAATATATAAAAGGCTTTTATGTTATACTATTTCTAAGTACTATTTTATCTTTTTATAAATTTCTTATAACTTATTTACGTCTTTTATCGCTATTTCTATTTTAATGCTTAGTAATATAGTCTTAAAGAGATTTAGATATTTTTCGTAGTTCGCGTAAAATAGTATTTTCTTTATTACTTCTAATGTTTTATTATTATACGCTAGCTGTACTATAAGTAATAGTAAAACCTAATTATTCTATTATTTATTACTATATATTCTTAGATAAGTTTTTATAGTTCTATTAGTTCTTTCCGTCTATCTATCTATTTATAGATAGTAGGCTATTAATAATCTTTATTTAGTGTCTAGCTATGCTAGTAATGTTATCTAGTAGTTAGATGTAAAGAGTTTATCTCTGTCGCTAATAATTAATCTTAGTATTCTGTATTATCGTATTAACTGGTCTACTAGAACGTGTTCTAGTTATTTTACAGTATAATTACTTCTAAACGGTATTATAATAGCGTACTTAGTAAATTAGTCTACGATTACTAGTATAGTATTGTATTTTACTCTTATAGTAGGGTCTGTTAACTTAGGTAGTTCTATTACGAAATCTATAGTAACGTTAGTCTATAGTTCGCTTAGTAGTTCGATATTAGTTTTTTATTATTATGTCGTTTAGTTTACGGTAGTTTACGTATAGCCGTAGTTTTCCGTCTTTCTTAGATATAAAGAGAATTAGGTATCCTGCTAGTAACTTAGATTCTCTAATAAATTCTTAATCTATATTTTTCTTAATATATTTCTATACTTCTTAGAGTTCTTTTTTTATAAGTCTATATATTAGCTTACTTATTAGGTATATCTCTTCTTTAAGATCTATTTAGTAATTCTAGGGCTAGTATTTTAGTAGCGATTCTTTACCTACTACTTTTTAAAAGAAATAACTCTATACTCTATATTTCTTAAGTATTATTAGTTTATTTTCTTAAGCTTTCTCTTTAAAGCTTCTAAGAGTTATATCTTCTCTTAATAACCTTCTCTTTTTATTTCTAATCTAGTTTCTATTTAGCGTCTAAGAGGTTAACTACTGTTTTCTCTTACGCGTCTTTTCTAAAGTAATATTATCTAGTATCTTTTTATTTACTAACTATTCTAGTTACTACGTAGGCTTTATCCTGCGTATATATTTATAGTTCTTAAGCGAAAGTATTCTTTTTATCTAGTTAATTCTTAGATTATGCTTTCTTAGCTAAGGTAATTCTAATATAATATTATAGATAGTTAGTCTAAAATAGTTAAGTTTAATTCTTTTCTTATATACTCTTATATTTATGCTAACGTTACGTACTTTATATATTATCTTAGCTTACTCTAGTATAGATTATCTATTTACGACTTAGAGTATATATAAGTGTAGTTTCTTTAATAGCTATAACTTTACTCTTATTACTACTTATTCTAAAATATAGTTTTCCTATACTCTATAATTTAATAACGCCTTTATTTTATAGCTATTAAGTATAACTTTTAGTTTAATAAGTCTTTTAGAGTTTATAGCTGTAAAGCTCTTAGGTCTATAATTAGAGTAAGTTACTAGCTTAAAAAAGACTCTATTATATTAGTAAATCTATTTTTCTACTTTTATTTCTAGTATTTTTAGTATTTTAGATTTAGATATATCTGTTATTTTCTTTAGTTATAGTTACTGTTAAGTATTATCTATATTTATAGTATTTCTATAGAATTCTTGTATTTTAGAAAATATAAACGTTCGCGTTTATTCTATAAGTAATACGCGTACTTATCTTTATTATAGTTATAGTACTATCTTTTATATCTAGAGTATTATATTAGAAACTAATCTACTTTAATCTTATTTAAGTAGTATATAGTACAGTCGTCTCTTCTATACTTTATTTATATAAGTTTAATATATATAAAGTTTCTTTAGTTATAGTTATAATAGTATTTCTTATTATTTAAGGTAGTAGCTTAGTTCCTCTTATTAATATGTATTTAGTATTAGTATTTAGGTTTCTTTTATAGTAGTTAGATTTCCTTACTAGAATCCTTAGATAACTCTACTTTATTCTAATCTTAATAATACTAATATAGTATTAGATTATAGAGCTTATTACTTATATTACTATTTTATTAATATTTCTTATATTTTTATTTATATAATCGTTATTCTTACTTATTTAGTTACTTCTATAGTCCTTTTACTAATACGTATTTTTCTAGTATTTTAACTAACGTAATTTTTTTCTCTTAAGTAATCTATGTATTATCTTAGATTTATTTAGTAATGCTTATTTCTATCTAGAATAGTATATATAGGCTAGTTTTAAGCTTAAATTTCTATAATCTATTATATAGTTATTTCTAATTCTATTATTATCGTTAATCTCTTTCTAGATTATAAGTTCTTATTATTAACTATTCGTATTATAGTAGAATCTCCTTCTAAGTTAGTATTACTATTTAGTTCTCTTCTTAAGTAAATATTCTTAGTATGTTAATCTGTTTTTCTTTAGGTTCTTCTTCTATAGTTAGTAGTTCTAAGTATCGTAGTATTATTATCTAGTCGCGGGTTAATAGGTTTATTATAATTAATACTCTCTTAAGGTTCCTATTTTTAGTTATATATTTTTAGAATTTTTAAGTATATTATTTTTTATCTTCTTCTTCTATTTCTTCTTACTCGCCTTTTTAAATTATATAGTAGTTAATCTCTTAGATTAATTCTTATTATTTATTAGTATTTAGCTATAGGTCCTGTTAAACTTTTTATTTAATTTATCTAGTAGTTTTATATAGAATAAATAGTTTAGTAGTTAGCTTATTATTTAGAGTCTCTAGTTTTTGCTTATTTAAAGTACCTCTATCTATTAGGTCTACGTATTTAAGTAAGGCTCTCTTATTATCTTATACGAAGTATTCTTTAAAGCGTTTAGCGTAACTCTCTTTTTTATTAAAGCTTATATATTCTTATTCTCTCTCTACTAGTATATAGTAGTTAACTTCTTAGATTAGGTCTTACTTATCTTTAGTATTTAGCTAATTATCTTCTTAGATTCGCACTCGCATTCTTTATACTATTATCTATAGTATAAAAGTACTATTATTAAGCTTATTTAGTATTAGTTCTAAAATATCTTAGTCTTCGCTAATATTATAGTTATCTTTAGTTAGGTTAGCGTTATTATTTTATTCTATTACTACTTTTTAATCCGCGATTCCTCTATTAGTAATTATTATATTAAGTTAACGTATAACTTTATTCTTTATTTAGTAATTCTAAGTATAATATTCTATCTTACTATAATTAAAATAAGTATTATCCTTTTTCTTATACTTATACTTTTTTCTATAAGGCTTTTTTTAATTATTCTTTATTATATTTCTAAACTAAACTTCTTTTATAGAGCTTAGTTTATAAGCGTTATACTTCTTTAGCTTATAGTTACGCGAGAACTTAATTTTTAGTATCTTATTATAACTACTTCTAAACTAGCTCTTAGCTCTTATTTCTAGTCTTAGTTTATAGAGTTTAGTATTAAGTTATATAGCTTCTTAGTATAAGCTATCTAGAGTACTAATATCTACTTTACTATATATTAACTTTATCTTAACTTTATTCTTAAGTTCTTATTAATATATTTTCTTAAGTACGTTATTATTCTATCCTATTTATATTATATAGTATTAGAATTTAGTAGTATAGTTAGCTGCTAAGTAGTATTATTAGAGTTATTAAATAGCTTATTTAGCTGCTAACTTCTTATTTATTAGTCTAAACACTTTTTATATATAAGTTTTAAAAATACTAAAGTCTTTAAATATTATAGTAACGTTAGCTTCATTATTATTATTATCTAAGTACTTAACTAGGTATAGTTTAATTTACTTAAAAGCGTTACTTTAAAGGCTATTTACTACTCTAACTCTCTTATTCTTATCCTTTATATTAGTAATAGCAATCTTAAAGTATAGGTTCTACTATAGTAACTAGTAATTAAGTTTATTATAATTTTTATAGTAAAGATTTAAGTATTAGATCTTACTAGTCTTTTCTATATTATTATTATTAGATATACTTACTTAAAGGTAATTATAATATTAAGATTCTACTTAGTAACTTCGTATTTAAAGAACTCTAAATTACTAAGAGTATATTAGCTTAAGGCTCTTTAGTTAATTCTTAGAGTAAAGTATAAGTAATAGTTAACGAGGTAATAAGAAGTAGTTTTTAACTAAATAATAGCTATTAACTAGAGAGAGTAATTATAAATATTTTATAAGATATATTATAATTTTATATACTAGAGAGAGCTCTTCTTACTTCTCTTTTATATAGAGATTATAGAGATCTTCCCTGTTCTTAAGCTTTTCTTACTCTTAAGAGAGTATAGGGTCGTATAGAGCGCTAAGGTAATATTACTTAGTAAGCTAGAGTGCTCTACTATAGCCTGTAGCTATAAGAGAGTATAGCTCTTTTAGTACGGTAAGGCTTCCTAGGGCCGTAATAAGTATCTAACTAAAAAACGTAGTTTATTAAAAAATTCTAGAAGTACCTTTACTAATTATTAGAAATAATCTAATATCTTTTAACTACTAAATATCTGTAGATAAATAGCTCTATAGAGAGAATAAATTTAGTAATAGAGACTTATCTCTAAGTATCTATAAACTAGAACTAAAACGACTAAGCTAACCTCTATCTAATAGTCTAAATTACTATAAAAAAGTAAACTACTATATTAATAAAAATAAGCTTATTTTTCTTCTAATATAATTATAAGATAGATTTTATTTAACTAGAACTAGAGTTTTAGTATTTAAAAAGATACTATTAAGTAGTAAATCTAAAATAAGTATCAGAATTCTTTATTTAGAAGTTTAAGAAAGTAGTAGAATTTACCTAAGCCTAAATAACTAAAGTATAATAGAAATAGAAATAGTAAGCTAACTATTAATAGTAGAAAGCTCTACTATTAAAAGTAGATAACTTAGTATAATTATAGTATAGCTACTAACTCTTTAATAAGAACTAAAGTTATAAGAAGCTAAATTAAAAGAATATAAAGTTTTAAGTAATATAAATTATATCTCTTTTAAATATAGAACTAAATATCTTATAAAGTATCTATTTAGTATTCTACGTAAATTATCTATAACTAATTAGTAGTAATCTCTATCTAAGTTAGCTCTAAGAAGACTTTTAACTACTAATAGAGTTAGTAAAAGATAAACTAAAATATATAGTTAAGAAAATATTAAATAAGAGATATAAAAAGATAGACTATAAGACTTAACTCTAATATAAAGTAAAGTAAGTAGAGTATATACTTTTTACTTAGAAGACTCTACTATCTTAGATATATAGCTAAAAAGAACTAAGAAGCTTAGAAATATAATAAAATAAATATATTAAAATATTTACCTTATATCTTCTATATAATATAGTAGAGAAGAAAAAGAGTAGAAGTAAACTCTAAAAAGAGAGAGAAATAACTAAGCTTTAATAAGTAGAAGTAGAACGTAAGAAACTAGTAGTAGAGAGAAGAAGATATAAAAAATAAAATAAGAATATAAGAGAGTTAGAAAAGCGCGTAAGAAACTAAAATAATTCTAGAGCTAAGAGAAGTTAGAAAAATAAAGAGAAAAAAGTTAGAAAGACTCTTAACTAAAGTAGTAGAACTTTAAATAAATACTTCTATAAAAAGGCCTCTTATAAGATAAATCTAAATAGAAGCTTAGTAAAACTAAAATTAGAAGAAAAGAGTAATTACTTATTAAGAAAGTTTATAAAGTTATATCTTAGTTAATGTAATAAATATAGAGAGATAAGATAGTAAAAGTACTATTATAAAAGTAAGAAGAAAAAGAGTAAGTTATCTTAAAATAGCTAATAACTTTTTTCTAACTATAAGTCTTAGTATTAAAAAGAGAAGACCCTTAAAATTTATAAAGAAAATAAAGAAAAGTACTAAAATTACTCTACTAGTACTAGTATATATTAGAAATCTACTATAATAGTAGCTAAGTAAAAATCTAATCTTAGTTAGCTTAAGTAAGAATCTTTATATTATTCTTATTCTTATTATACTCTATTATATAAATATTATTCTCTAAATTACTCTAGAGAGTAGCTAGAGCTACTATAGTAAAAGCTATAATAATAGAAGCTATAATAATAAAAGCTATAATAATAGAATTATAGTTAAGATTTAGAATTACTAGATCTTTAAAGGCGTAGTTAATAGTAGTTAAGTTAGATTATAGTATATAGATATTATTTTAAATAAACTAAAGTAGAGTTTCTAACTTAATCTAGAGATATTAGTATAATATAGTAAGAGAAGAGCGTTAGAGCTTATCTAAAATTAAAAGAATTTAAAGTAAAAAAACTTAAGCTTTTAGATAAATTAATATATCTTTTTCTTTTTTATAATTATTTCTAACTCTTTTTTTATAATATTATTAGACTTTAATAATATAGTTTTACGCTTTTTAGTCTAGTGCTTTAAAAGAGCTTAATACTAATTTATAATAGTTTTAATAATTACTTAGTAACTATTAATCTTAGTTTACTTTATATTTCTTCTCTCTATCTACTTACGTAATAGAAAGACTAACTTTAAAATTATCTAAAAGTCTTCTCTAAAAACGTCTTTTATAAAGTTATACTTAATATAATTAGAAGTATAATAAGTATATTAGATAAATCTTAAATAAAGTAGTATATCTTAAGCTTAGTAGTATTCTAGGCCTAGCTTAGATAGCTAAATAATATAAGTAACGTAGTATTTCTTTATATTCTTCTTATATTACTTATATAACTTCTAAGAAGTTAGAGTAGAAGCTAGTATAAATAAAGTAAAAGTAGAAAGTAAAGTAAAAGTAGAATAAGATAAGACTTAAAAAAATAATAATAAAATATAAAGATAAAACTTAAATATAGTATAGATAAAAAATAGTAAAGTTAGAGTAATTAGTACTATAAAAGTCTATTAGCTAAGTTAGCCTAAAAAGAAAAGAAAAAAAGAGAAAAAGAACTCTAATTTATAACTAAAAATTAAGAAGAGAAGTACTTTTAAGTTATTAAAAGGCGCGCTTTTCTTAAAAAAAAGAAGCTAAAATAAGAGAATTAAAAAATTACTTTAATATTTTACTAATTAGTAAAAGTAGTTACTATAATATTATAGACGCTAATAGTATAGAACTTTTATAAGTAGAGAGTTTTATAATAAAATATTATAAAGTTAAAGAATTATTTACTATTAGCTCTCTCTTTATAATATTAACTATAGTAAGAGAAATTTACACAGAAGAAGTATAGAATAATAAAAAAAAAGCTAAAAAGTATAATACTTAAAATTAAAAAGTAAAAGAAGAGTTTTAAATAAAATTAGAGTATAATATTAAAAAAAAGAAGTAGTAAAAAGAAAAGTTTTATTATTAGAAATATAAAGCTTACTTATATACTATAACTCTATCTACGTAAAAGAAAATTATATAAAGAAATATCTAAAAAAAATAAAGTAAATATAAAGTAAGGTAATAAAATAAATAGATAATTTTAAGTAAGATAAATAAGAACTCTACTATTTAAAAAAGTATAATTTTACTACTTAAAAAGAATAAAAATAGTAGAGTTAATAAAACTCTATAATATAAAATAGATATATTAAAAAAAGAGATATTAAAAACTCTACTATATAGCTAAAATTATAGCTAGAGCCGCGTAACTAATTACTATAACTTAAAGCTATAAAAACTCTTAAATTTATAATATAGACTTTTCTTATAATATTAGAGCTCTTCTATTATCTAATTATAATATTTCTTCTAAGTAGAACTTAGAGAGAGAGAAAAGAGAAGCTTATAATAAATAAAATCTAAGAACTCTTAATAAAAGCCTTTAAACTAATTAAAGCTAGCTCTAAAACTCTTTAAAACTAGTTTTAAAACTCTTTAAAGCTAGTCTTAGAATTTCTAGAGCTTCTCTAGAGCTAATCTAATTCTCTTAAAAACTCTTTTAATAAACTCTAGATAGTTCTTTATTAAATCTATTAGTATTACTTCTAGTAATTAGCTCTTAGAGTTCCGCCTCTTATAGTTTAAGAGAATAAGCTTTAAAGGCTCTTTAAAATAAGTAAATCTTATAAGTAAGTAGATATAGTAAATATAATAAGAAAGTAGCGTAATAATATCTTATAACTTATACTATTATTATAAAGTATAGTAGATAAATATTAGACTATAAGATAGATATAATAAATTAAATTAAGTCTTTTTAAAATATATCTTTATTAAAACTATAAGTTCTTACTAAGACTCTTTAAGTATTAAGTTAATTATTATAAATATTTTTAATTAGCTCTTTTTATAATAACTATATATTAATTTTATAAAGATTTAAAAAGATAGTAGTTTTTCTTATATTTTATTAGTTAATCTTTTTTACTTAGCTTTCTTATTTTAAAAAACCTAATTCTTATAAATAAGCTAAGAAGAATTTTAGCTATATATAATAAATAAAGTATTAGCTATCTATTATATATAAATAATTTAAAGTAGAAATCTATATTAATTAAGGTTAAGAATCTACTTAATAAGTATTTACTTTTTTAATATCTATAGCTTATATTTCTAAGCGTTAGCTATAGCTTATAAAAGACTACTATTAATATACTAGTAAAGAGTAAATTAATTAATATTATATAGCTATCTAGCTTACTAGTAGCTTCTAACCTGCTTATTCTAAATCGCCTATATTAAGATATTAATTCTACTCTCTTTCTAGGCCTACTAGGCGCGCTACGTTAGAGGCATCGCGTGTTTAGTAGAAGACGCGGGCGCGATTTTGGAGGGGTGGAGCACTGACTGGTTAAACACGTTACTAATGATCTGCTGACGTCCGTGCGGGCGGTTTTGGGGGCCAGCCTTGCCATCTCCACGCCCTTCTTCACCGGTAGGCCTTCTTTTCAGGCTACCAGGCTTAATTCTCTTTTGCTTTTCTCTTGGTCCAATCTTGCGGTCCGTTAGTCTAACATCCTCATTGCGTCCAGTCGATACGACAACGGGGTCCGGCAGCATGAGTGATACAGACATCGGGAGACTATACTCTACCCTTCCATGTCCACCTGGGTCGCGGTGCATCCGCGTTCTTCGAGTTCTACCGCCTCTGGGCAAAGTCGGCAATGAAGCCCCGGTTGACTGCAGCCTGAGCGTTGTAGATCTGAAAGATCGACCTAGATATACTGCGTTGTCATATGTCTGGGGTATCATGCCACCTTCACCAGACACGATACTCTGCAATGGCGTTTTGATTCCTGTCACTCCGAATTGTCTCTTAGCCTTGCGGCATTTGCGCGCCAAACTCGGCTCATTTACGATATGGTAGGTACAACCTGCTATTTTCAAACTGAGAGTGCTCAGCTGACTAGTGCCAGTATGTGCTTAATCTTACGCTGCTACCTTTCAACTTTCATGTAGTGCTCGCTGCATGTTCCCGTCATCAGAGCAAGATACCCATCTGTTGGCTTTCGCGTTCTCCTTCTCTAATATCTTCTGCTCTGACGTTTCAAGGGGTTGACGCTGTTTGCATCAACCAGCGCAGTCTCGAAGACAAGCAGCAGCAAATTGAATTCATGGGATCGATATACGAAAATGCTACGACAACCTACATTTGGCTCGGTGAAGGAAGTCCTAGAACCGATCGCACGATACAATACCTTTCTAGAGCAGGGTTTCTGCAATATTATTTCAAAGGAAATACGTGTCTGGGCAATGACATTGAACAGCGACCATTTGCTCTTCTATGGTCGTATTATAGTACCAGATGGAGCATGAAAAAAGCCCCATTCCCGTATGATTCAAACGGTACGTCCAAATTTTGTGATCCTGTCTTCTTTCCGCTAACGAGTTTCTCTTTTTGAAGATCTTCCACGGTGGGCGCGGAGAAAATCTCGTAATCGCTACATTCCTTCGGTCCAGGACATCGAGGCCCTATTAAGCTCCGAGTGGATTTCACGCATCTGGACTTTCCAGGAGGCTGTGCTAGCGAACCATCCGGTGATTGTCTGTGGATCCTCCTATATCGAATGGGCACGATTAGCATTTAGCGTTGCCGCTCTCGCTTACACAAATCAGAGTACTCATTTCCAATCCTGGACGAAACTTGTCGTAAGCCGGGCCATTCTACGAGCACGGATGGGCCACAAGGAAATGACCGCTGCTGATTTTGATCAGTATTGGAAGTTCTGGGTTCGTATTTTCAAAATCCATCACTGGTTTGGTTTCGCTGGGGTATTCCTCTTGCCCCTATACCCTTTATTCCTCCTCAACGACATTTCCAAGTCCTTGGTGACGAGGCCACCAGGCCTACCGAATGTGGACTTAGGTCGATTTGAACGGCTTCGATTGGTTGATCATGGCATCCATGAACACATTACTGACACCCTCTGCCTTCGCAAGGCCACAAATCCTAGGGATCTAAGCTTTGGCTTACGTTCAGTTCTGGGCCTTTGCTCGGCCATCGGCCAGGACCTACCAGCCATAGACTATAGCCTCCCCGTGGATAGGGTGTATACTGAGCTTACAAAGTACCTTATTTTTGCATCGAATACTTTGCAGCTGCTGCTCTTAGCAGCCTCCAAGAACTGTCCAAACGCCCCCTCATGGGTGCCCGACTACTCTCAAGTCCTCGAACTACATGGGCTACCTGGTGGGAAATACTACGTAGGGGTTCCTTCTTCAAAGCCTTGTTACGAAATCAGTGGAGAAGCCGGACGGACTCTTACGGTCAAGGGGTTGTTATTTGGCAAGATCACGACATATTATCGATTCCACAGTACCAGTGATACGTACGAACAGTCCGAAGACAAAGCCCACAAAAGCAATCAACACTTATTGCGCAACCTGTACCATATCATCAATTCGAGAATGATAAGCGTGGCTGGAATGCCGAACCAGGACAGAGAGGAGGACCCAAAGGCCGTTGGAATTTTGCGACAGTGGTTTCTTGATTACGCTTCATCTACGAACGGTCAGGTCATTATGAATCCCATGGCTCTCAAAAAGTGTTTACATCGCCTGGACCCGTCTTTACGAGGTGGTATCCGAGAAATTACCAGTTGGCTCAAACGCAATAATAGAGCTGGAACCGGTCCCCTGAGCAAAGTTGAGCGTCAAGACCTTGTCCGAACACACCTCACTATGATGAACGTATTAGCTCAAAGCAATACTGCTATCATCAATGTCGAGAGTACTTTAGGAAAAGGTCAATACTGGGGTTATTGCTGTAGCGATACTATTGACTGTGGGGATGAAATCTACCTTGTATCCGGAGTTAGCATTCCCATGGTTATCAGGAAAGTCGAAGAGTCGAACAAACTCATTGCTGGTGCAGTTCTGGCGGGAGTCACATCACTCAACCCTTGGAAGCAGATCAAAGAGAAAAGGTGGAAGGCAAGTTTGTGTACTAAAGAGGAGCTCCAGTCTGGCCTTGAGGATCTTCAAATCTTGTAGGCCTTAGGGGAATGTTGCACCCTTCAGAGGAGGACGGTCAGGAAGAAGAGATCAGGCTTGGTTCCGCTTACTCAAGCAGAGTTCCAGTCCGCCCCTGGTAGATATTTCAACGTCATAGATTCCCTGACTCCATTTCAGACTAATAGCGCGGAATCATGGGTAAATTGGTTGTATTTCAACTTTTCCAACCCATCTACTGTACTCTTTAGGATTAGTTATCGCTTTATTCATAACGTGTTTTATTACTCAGTAGGCCGAATCTGTTAGATTTAATATATATTCTATTTACTTAATAAATTTACATATATCTAAGATAGAAGATATATATCTTTTTATAGCTCTATATACTATTTATAGCTAATAGGTATTTAGCTTAGCTCTTTATTTAGTTAGCTATTTTAGCTACCTTACTTAGCTATCTAATAGGTATTTAGTTAACTATCTATTATTATCTATATTAGTCTCTAATTAATTATTAGTTTATATTTAAAAGACTTATTAATTTAATATACTCTTTTAGCTTAGAGTATTTATACTACTTAAGCTAAAGTAATTTAATAGCTATTTAGTTTTCTTACTAAAGTACTTCTAGCTAATATATATTTAGTTTAATAATATATTAAGATTTATATTTAGAGCTTTTATTCTTTTTATAATTTTATTTAAAGAGTAGTATTTCTTTACTATATTACTTACCGTGTTTTTAGTAATATTCTTCGTTTACCTAACGTTTCTTAACGGCAGAAGCTGATTAATTATAATTCTAATAATGCGATAATATTCTAAGTATCTTCTATTCTCTATTAATCTTTATGTGTGTATGTATATATATATGTATATACTAATCTCGCTTCTAAGTATTTCTCTATAATCTGCTACTAAAGTTATCCTACTTTTTTTAATAGCCTAGTACTAGATTCTATAAGCCTATTTATATTATATTTAAGTATTAAATCTACTTTTTATATTACTTTTTTAGTATTTTCTTTATAAATACTATCTTCTTTACTATAAAATTATCTACGCCTTTACTTTTACTTAGCCTCTTAAGAAGTTTTACTATAAGTTCTTATAATAATAAAAGCTAGTTATTAATAAATCTACGTATATTAAAGCTTAGCCTATACTTATAGTTATAATTAAGAAGAAGATAGTAGCTAAATATAAGAATATATATATATTAAAGTTTAGAGTTATTACTAGTATTATTATTATTAATAGACTAGCTATCTACTTTATAGTAAAATATCTTATAAATAATTTTATTTAGACTTATCTTATATTTATAGTTTTCGCGGGATCTATCTACGCTTCTAAAAATTAGGTAATATATCTTAGATAATTAATATATTTTATCTAGAGTAGTAATACTAGCTCTTATACTTACTTATAACTTTATTTTATAGTACTCTAAAAAACTTTTTACTTATAATTAATAAGTTTCTTCGCTATACTTATAGAATAACTATTTAATATCTCTATACTTTCTTACTATTAATACTAGAACTTTAAATAAACTTACTTAGTACTTATAGTATACTTAAAGATAGTAGCTTTTACTTATACCTATTATTAGACTAACCTCTTAAATTACGTTAATTTAGTTAGCTATTATTATTAATACTTACTATTTAAATAATTTCTTTATAATTTTATATACTATAAAGTATAGTAGCTTACTATATTCTTTACTATATTTAGTACTTATATTACCCGTAATATAGCATGCATAAATACCTTATATATAGTAATAATAATAATAAGATAGATAAGAAGATAGTAGATAAGATAATATTATATATAAAAGAAATAAAGTAAGTAGTAATAGTATTATTAGATAAGTAGCTAAAATAAGAATTTATATATACTTATATAAAATATAATATAAGTAAGACTATTACTACTTAATATAGTATCTCTTACTTATAGTACTTCTTATAATACTAAGCCTTTTTTAGCTTTAATAGTCTATATATAAGAGTTCTAGGCTTAGATTCTTTATTAAGTTCTTTCTTTAAGTTTAGTACTAGATACTTTATTATAACTTATATTACTTAGTATAATATCTTTTATTTATAATACTTTTTATAATACTAAACTTTTTTTTCTCTTAGTAGCTTATATATAATATTTTAGGGCTTAGATCTTTAGTTAAGTTCTTTCTTCGAGTTAGGTACTAGACACCCTATCACGACTAACATTACTTTCAGAACGAATCCGTTCTGTTCATCCACTCCACCTATCCGCTCCTATTATCCTCCCTAAGGTGTGCTGCCGGCTCATGTAACGTTATATCCGGAGTATGTGGAGTTTATGCTGCACCACCGATTGTCAAAAAAGCCACTATAGGAGACGATAATTGGTGCCCGCTCCCGCTGCAATAAATAGTGGGTCAAGGCTCCCATCAGTGCCATACCAAAAGTCTACAATTTGGGTGCAAGCAACCGAAGAAAGCGACGTTATACAGCTGAAGGAAGCCTGGAACCCAAGTATACGGGCTACCGACTGCTATGCGCAACCCCACTTTCATGGCCAAGTGTCATGTATTCTTCATACTCATCGTAGCCTCATCGTTCGCGACGACGAGATCATCCCGCACAACAACATGGTCAAGTTCTACCGCAATAACCAGACGGCTCTTTCGCTGATAGAAATGTATTTCCAACTGCTCAAGGAAATCTTAAGTACCATACTCGCGGTACCTTAACGTACCCACGGTGTCTCCACTCTACTCTGTGCTTCGCCTGCAGTCATCACAGCCCCAGACGGCGTGATTAGGACAAAGCAAAGCATGCAGATGCCATTCATGGCACCGGCCCAGACGCACTGTCCCATGACCAGCATCCTGCCTTTCGAAATAGAAAACGTCTAACGGTTCTGACATCGAGTCTGCGATCCCGGGTTATCAAAGCCACTTATAATCAAAGCGACGAGTATCACTATCCATCGTCACGTAGAGCTTCTCCCATCACACACCGATCCCGCACCGAAATCAAGAACAAAACAATAAAATTCCACTACACACAAACTGACCCTCTTCGAGTCCACCCATCTCCCACCACTTACACAGCCTGCACCTTCCGATAACTCGGCATCCAAATCCGCCTCCCCAGCAACTTGGCCGCATACGGCGGCACCAAACTCACCACCCCCACAACCGCTAGTCTCCACCAAAACGCCGTACTGCTCACATACCCCAGCTCAAAGTACTCCTGCAGAAACGGCACGCTGCCAAAGTAAATCCCCGCCGTACCCACAATACTCGCAATCATGATCCAATGCCACGTCGTGACCTCCATCGCCACCATGATGAGTTCGTTCAAGACAAGAACAGTGAAGGATACAGACACCATCTTCTTGAACACCACGCTCTTGTCATCTTCCCCGACGCCAACGAGTATCTGCGATAACCCTTGGATGATGCTGCCCTGGTAGATGGAAACGAGCACCCAGATGAGGAAGCTTTTTGTAGACAGCGAGCGGCCTTGTTTGAGCTCGGCGTAGAGCTCTGGGTACAAATTCGCCACACTCTCATCCACATCTCTATCCAGCACCAGACTGAACACAGGCGCCATGGTGTACATGGTGCTGTAGCCGACGAGCAGCCAGTCCTTGTACAGCGCGTTGGGCTCGAAGCGAGACGCTATACTGTATACCGTCTGGCAGATACTTATGATGAGTCCACGATGTATGACGAATTGACTGAGCTTGGCGCTGCGCTTGTAGCTATTCCGTCCATGCCAAACAAGCAATTTAACCAAGTAGCAGAACTGCTCGATGGAGAAGTCGGCGGCCAGCGAGGCCTGCTTGCCTTCCTTGCCGACGATGCCGACGCCCACGTCGGCGGCCTGGATCATGGACACGTCGTTGCCGCCGTCGCCGATGCAGCAGACGCGCTTCTTTGTGAATTCGCGGATCAGGCGCGCCACGTCGGCCTTTTGCGTCGGGGAGCAGCGGCAGGCGACCACGGTGGGGAGTTGCACCGCGATGGAGATGAAGGCCGTGCGGTAGTGGGTGAGCATGAGCGCGAGGGATTCGCCGTCGATGAGCAGGCAGGCGTCGGGCTTGTTGCGGAGGAAGTCGAGTGAGGTCGAGGCCAGGTCTTTGCGCTTCACTGGTGGGGGGGTTAGTATACACACGGAACTTTAGGTTTCGTTGGATATAGGGTAGGGTGGGGATGAGTACGTACGCTTGGCGATGGTGTGCACGTATTGGCCTCGTGCGACAAGCTTGGAGCTTACGGCTACGCAGCGCGCGGTTTCGACTTTGTCGCCGGTGAGCATCCAGATCTTGATTCCCGCGTTCCGGAGTAGTTCGAGCGACGGCTTGACGTCTTTCTGAAGCTTGTCCTCGACACCTGTGACGCCGAGGAGTTCGAGATTGTGCTCGAGGTACTCTTTGACGACGTCAGCGACCGCTGCGTCGCGATTGTGCAGGGCCAGTGAAGCTTGTGCGTGCTTGGTGGAGAACTCCTGATACGTCTGGGCGGAGAGTTTCTTGCGGCCCACAACAAGTGTGCGAAGACCTTCTCTTGCCATGTTCGCGGTTTCCTCGTCAAGCCAGTCGTTCGCCGCCACAATCGAGGTCATGACTGTGTCGGCGCCTTTCTGGTAGAACCAGATCTCGCCGTCGTCTTCTGAGGGGGAGGAAACGGGGCCATGGTAGAACTTGACGACGATGCCCATACGCTTGCTTTCAGAAGTGAAGGGGAAGACGTTGAGGATGCGCACTCGGACCACGACATTGCCGCTCTCGCAGGACTGGAGGGACATGGACTCACGGTCACGCTGAAGAAGGCGAAGGCCCACGTTCTCGGTCCATCGGATGATGGCGATCTCATCGGGGGAGGAAGCTTGATAGCTAGTAACCATTTCGTCGTTCTCTTCTTCGGTGGTGGGAGTGACGTTGTGGCAGAGGGCTAGCGCGAGGACGACATCGCGGACACGAGATCCTATCTCTCGCCGGGTGCGGGTGGCGGAAGTCAAGGGTGCGACGTAAGCGGATGAAGGCGTGACGAAAGCGGGAGCTTCTCCAGTTGGGGTGGTGAAACTATGGCGTACGTAGGAAGAGACTTCGTCCATGGCCTCGTTGGCGTAAGAGACGGTGCCGACGTGGATCTTCTTCATCTCCATCTCGTTTTGCGTAAGAGTACCCGTCTTGTCACTCAACAGGTACTCAATTCGTCCCAGATCCTCAGGAATTGTACTTGTCCTTACCACGGTGCCCTTAATGCTCTGATCGTGCTCGATGAACCACGCATACACCGATTTGCCCATATCAAGGTTGACTCGCAACCCAACGGGAACGATGGTGGAGAAGAGGATCAAGAAGCGCATCATGGAGAGGTACCACGGCCGTCCATCGATCTCGCGGAACCTGGCGAGAGCGACGAGGACGAAGGACAGGGAGAGCGTGAAGATACAGAGGAACTTGGTGAGGGAGTTGATCTCGTATTCCAGAAGGCCGGTCTTGGATCGGGATGGCGATGTCGACAGCGCTTGTCGCGTTTGTGGACCAGTGTAGACGACTACTGCGAGAACGTTGCAGCTCGAGGCGAGGACTGTATTCGCCCAGATTGTATTGTCAATGTTGAGGGGAGCAGATTGAACCTGCCCGGCTGGTCGCTGTTCTTCCTCAACAGTATCGTATTGGCGTGTGCGCTTGGGTAGAAGTTCCAAGGTACCGTAGAATTCGTTGACCTTTTTGTCAGGCTTGCCCGCAACGACTCGCAGTCTCGTGTATTCCCCAACCTCCAAGTTCTGCGTCAGGGGGGAGGTCAGTCGCAGCTTCCAGTCCGTCTCTCCGTCCAACTGATCGGTTCGGATGAATGCTTCGCCTGAGGTCCCAGTGACTGCTATATTGGTCTTGCTAGGATCTCCTTTCTGCAGGAGTCCGTCGTCTTCACCGTCCACTAGCGTTGGGGACGGCTGAGCTCCATCGAACGTAGCGGCTGTTGGTGTTGTGGTCTCATTTGAATAGCTCTTCAGGAGCACCATGTCGGCGGGCACTCGCTGATCCTTGCCAAGCTTCACCACATCTCCGACCTTCAAGCTTCGCGAAGGCTTTGTGACCTCCCAATAGCTTGCGGTGGCGACCCCGTTCGCCGACAACTGCCTCTCCTCATCTTCGATGTCCGTTATTCTGCCGCCGCTCCCTCTTTGTCCCCTCCTCAGTCTCCTCTTCTTGTTCGTGCGGTTTCCTGGCGCGAGACCGTTTCCACCACCATTCTCCTCAAACTTCAAAACGGTGTACGGTTCGGCATTAGCTTCGGCGTCTCTCCTTCTTCGTGCGATATCATCTAGGGCCTCCTTCCCAAGTGTAACAGTAATGACAAACGCCAGTGGTGCAATGTAGGTGGAAAGAACGCCGATGCGCAATGCGGGTATAAGCTGGGACAAGGCCACAAGTAGAAAGTACATGTTGATGAAGAAGGAAAACTCATTATACAGGGTGCGAGGAAGGAAGCTCCATGGTGTGTATTTGGTATTGGAGACGGCGTTGGCGGGATATCGTGACGTTTGGGGCTGGGCGACGGCGATGGTTCGCTGGGTGGTGGGATCATGCTCTTCTTCGGCATCGGACTCGCCAGGAGCCGTCTCGCCTAGTTGTATGCCAGGGCTCTGCCCCGAGTTGGAGAAGAAGCTCGGAAGGCGGATCGATGATCCCAGGCGTGAGAGGGCGCTCGGGGCTCGCTGGTGCCGCTTCTGCCCGTTGCGTGCGGACAGTAGGGGAGCATCGTCGTCTCCAGACTGCCCATAGCTGCCGTTGGAGTGCCTGTTCGTACTGTCATCATCTTCAATCAGCCCTCTCAGGTCCTCCTCTTCAGGCTCCTGTGTCCTTCTATTCCCCCGCAACCTGCCCACCCTCAGATTCCGCAGCGGTATCCTCGCGCCTAGCTCGTGGTATGGTTTGCGGTGTTCTTTGGAGGGCCGGCGAGGTGGCGATGCGGGTGTTCGAGAGTTGAGAGGGTCAAGCTCTTCGAGATCGAGCTCGAGGTCTGAATCATCGGCGTCGGGGGCATTTGGCTGGTGGTATAGGTGTGGCGCCGCCATGGCTCATGTGCTTGTTCGCGACGGCGGAGGGAGCGCAACTGTATGGACTACCTCGCGGACATGTGTGGTGTGTGTTGGAGGGTTCCCAGCAGGACCGGTGTGTCTTCGGGGGTCCGCGGGTATGGGTGAAGGGGGTCTGTTTGGCAACCTGTAGGCGGCCAGATATGCTGTTTCGCGCGTAGCGCAGCCCTGGGACGAGGTACAACGAGAGATTTGGGCGCGCGCCGTAATCGCGGTGTTTTGGGCGGGAGGTGTGCGCAGATGAGTGGTGAACAGCAGCGAGTAGCGGTAAGAATAACTTTCTCCAGCTGGCTTGACCGTTGAACGGCGTCAAGGCTGACGGCGACGGGGAAGTGCGCCACAGTGGCTGAAGCAGCCTCCAGGCCTGGCCTCGGCATCCGCGCTAGGGCTGCATGCTGCAAGGGTATCTATTACAGTTGGTGGACCAGGAACACATGGCCTCATCAACGACATCTCAACACTGTGGAGCCATGCAGCCGTGCATCGTGTCCTTTTCCTAGCCCGAGTGCGTTTTCCTTCCCGCGACTGCTATTTGACTGCGCGTGGCCTTCCACTGTGGCCTTTCTTCTTCTGCTGTACAGGTACGTGCCGGTCGCTGACGTCGGAGCCGTGGAAAGGGACCTCCTATCCGACAATCTGTCCCAACGTCTCTTCACACCCCAATTTTCGCCCACAGTCGCGCCATTCACGGCTCCGATCTGCACCCTTTCCTCTGCCTTCAAAAATTCTCAACAACGCGGACGCGACAGACTCGAGATAATGCCCGAAAGCGCCATCTGCCCATGACCGCGCTCCTCCGTCTAGTTGCGCCATACCCGAATCCACGGCTGATTCGCACCTCTAGTATTTGCATATACCCCCTTTACATTATACCGTAATCGCCATAATGGACGAAGACGCGCCCAACTTTTCCTACGCGTACGGCGGAACCAACACGTCGACCCCGTCAGCCCCCTCGTGGAATCCCGCTCTGAGGCCCGACGCCGAGCACGAGGATATCAAGGCGAAAGCGATGCAGCCGTCTCCAGAGATTGTCCCGCAGTCGAAACCCGTGTTGGAAGATGCGCAAGAGGATGACGAGGATGAGCTTCCCACGGCCCCTACCGCGTCTGCGATCCCCCTACACGTCACCAATGGCGCCTTCGACCGCGAACCCAACTCCGACGACGACTTCTTCGACCGCTACGGCTCAGGCGATGCCTCACACAGCGCGCCCACAGCAGAGATAAGCCAGGCAAATGGGCACGGAGATAACGGAGCTGTGGATGAGCTGGCGCACGCGACCGAAGCCCTCAATCTGGGCGCCGATGCGCCGGAGGGAGCACACGACCAGCTTAATGGAGCACCAGAGGAACCGGCTGGCGCTTCACAGTACCCAGCCGAGGACGCGGAATCTCCTCCCGAGCATCCGGCCGAGATGTACGAACATCAGGGCGAGACGACGTTGCTCGAGGACGCAGTAGCAGAAAGCGCAAACGCGCCTCTCTTTGCCGACTCGGAAGCGGCTGGTGACGACTGGGGAAGCTCGGGCGAAGTCTTCGATCTTGGTGGTAAACCCCAGGATGCGCCCGTCGAGACGCCGTTAGAGCCACCCATGCCCACACCACAGGCCGAAGCAGTCGGAACCACGATCGGTGACAACGTGATCGGGAACACCAAGGTGGGAGGCAATGCTGGAGAAGACACCGACTGGGGCAATGGTGATGGCGACGACTTCTTTGGTGGAGCCGCTGCAAGTCAGCCAGTAGCACCAGCCGAGACTTCAGCAGAAACCCCTGGCGCACACGCTGTGCAAGACGCAGAATCAAAGCCCGCTGCAAGCTCAGATCCGGCCTGGGATATTGCCCTGGATGATGATTTCCTGCCGGACACGGAAGACGCGCCAGCTTTCGAATTGGATGACGACGAAGGCTTTCTCGAGGACGACACTGAACCTGCACCGCAACCCGTACAAGCTACATCTAGTGGTTCAAGTGCTACGAATCGATATGCTCCCCAGACTGCCTCGACACCGCAAACACCCGCAAGTCCGTATGGCGTGCCCGGACCCCAGTTTACCGATCTCTCAAAAGTCGACCAGCGCAAGACCACCCCTGCTTATGGCAGCTACACACAGCCTGCTGTGTATGGAGCACAACCTATCAGACCCCCAATGCCCAGCTCTGAGGAAAGTTTCGCGGCCAAGGCGAAAGGAGGATACCACTCCCCATACGACCTACCCGACGATATTGTCACAACCACCCGCAAACGACCCGTCCATCGTGCGCCTTCGATACCAGCTATGCAGCCAACACCTCCCCCTCCACGCACTAGCAGCATGTCTAGTGCCAGCACACCACGTCCGCCTCCGCCTTCAAACATGTCCGCCGCCAGCTTGTCTCCTCCGTCTTCTGGCCATTCCATGCAATCTCAGATGACCGGGCTTCCTCCTCACGCTCCTCCGGCTGCGCCTGCGAAGGCCTCTTCGAGTGAATTCTTCGCGGAGTTGCCTATTACGTCGAAGCCCAGACCGTCTGGACGATATACCCCACAGCACGGTGCTCCTCAGCACCCTCCAGCACATGGGTTCCCTCCGAAAGAACGCACCGCATCTTGGTCTTCGCTCAGGAATGAGGTTCTCCCTGAGTCGGACAACCTCATTTCGCAACTTCGCCAGCCTGAGAGACTCCCGGTCTTCCCAGAGCAACCCTCGGCTCCTGTACGCACAAATTCGCTCCCTGTACCTCCTCCGGCCCCAGCACCACCTTCGACGAGGTATTCGCCGGCGCCCACTGCAGCTGCACCGCCAACTGTGCCCCCGGCAAGTACACGTTACTCTCCCGCTCCCCCACATGCCCCAGCAGGCAACGCAAAGTACTCTGTCCCGCCTCCGTTGACCCACCAGACCTCAGCGCCAATCACTGGGCCCCCTCGACACGCTCCGTCTCCATATGCGCCTCGAACATCTAGCCCGCTAGCCTTCCATTCGGTAGCTCAGCCGCAAGAGGCATCAGCGCCTGTTCAGCAGCAAGCGGCCCCGCACACAGCCAATCACCATCCCATGCACTCAGCGGAAGGCATCCCTCGCCCTTCGTATGGGACCCCTCTGGAGGGTGTCAACGAAATGGAGGAACAGGCAGCACCCCCGATGACAGGACCACCTATGACGGCACGATCAGAAACTCCACCTCTGATGAGCGGACCTCCATCTGCAGTCAGCTCGCCGAGGAAACGAAACAACTATGCACCACAGCATCACTCAAGCATGGCTCCACCGCGGCCCCGTTCACAGTCGCCGTCTACGACGATGAAGCAGCCAGTTAGGAATATGTCGTTCAGCGACAGGTCTGGCCCAACAAGTGCGCTCATGTCCCCGCCTTCGACCTTTGGAGTCTCTGCGCCGCAGAGGAATCTAAACGTGATTCCTCACAGACGCCAAGTGTCTCATGACTTCGACCGCATTCCTCCTGCCGATGAGAGCGCTCATGATCCACTTCAGCGTTGGCAGGGTCGTCCAATATTCGCATGGGGATTAGGTGGTACCGTTGTCACCAGCTTCCCCAAGCAGATTCCTCGCTATGGCGGTGGATCAACAGCGCCGATGATGAAATGCAGCCCTGGTGAAGTCAAGATCCAGAGTGTCAAGGAAGTCCTGCCGCTGCCGGAAGATATCTCAAAGTTCCCAGGTCCTCTGAAAGCGAAGAGCAAGAAGAAAGACGCGTCGGCATGGTTGGGTCGACGAATCGAAGCTCTCGAGAATCAACTCAAGACGCCTGGAGTGGAGCAAACAATGGGTGCAAACGAGCTCACCCGCTTGGAAGAGAAAGTGCTCCTCTGGAAGATCGTGCAGGTGTTCATCGACAACGATGGTCACCTAGATGGAAACGCGGCTGTGGACGCTGCCGTCAGGAAAGTCTTGTCGCCTGAGGAAGCGGACTTGTCTGCGGGCGGAGAGGGCTCATACTCAACCGCAGCAGATCTTGTTGGCCTCCAGCGATCGAACACTACCGCTGTACAAGCCGAACCTGTGGATCCGCGAGCGGTTGAGGAGCTGAAGACGCTTCTCACAAAGGGCGATCGCGAAAAGGCCGTCTGGCATGCCGTTGACCAGCGCCTCTGGGCGCATGCCATGCTCCTCTCTTCGACTCTGAACAAGGACATCTGGAAACAAGTCGTGCAAGAATTCGTACAGAAGGAGGTGAAGAAAATCGGACGCAACAACCAGGCCTTGGCGACGTTGTACGAAATCTTCGCAGGCAACCACGAAGACTGCATCGACGAACTCGTTCCCGCATCCGCTCGCGCCGGGTTCCAAATGATGAGCACTGATGGCGCCGGACATGCGCAGAATACCCTCCAGGGTTTGGACAAATGGAAGGAGACACTTTCTCTCGTCTTGAACAATCGCAGTGAAGGTGATGTGAATGCTCTCCTCTCGCTCGGGAGGCTGCTCGCAGGCTATGGTCGTGTTGAAGCGGCACACATCTGCTTCATCTTCGCAAGAACTGCAGCATACGTCGCGGGTGTTGATGACCCTCAATCTGACATCGTTTTGCTCGGTGCCGACCACCGACTGCATCCTCTCGATATCGGAGTTGACCTAGAGCCAATTCTTCTCACCGAGGTCTACGAGTTTGGTCTGTCCATGTCGGCGCAAGGAGGTTCCCATGTCATTCCTCATCTGCAAAACTACAAACTCGCCCACGCGTATCAGCTGGCAGAGAACGGTCAGAAATCGGATGCCCAGTCGTACTGCGATGCTATCTTGACGGCAATGAAGTCCACAACAAGGCCCTCGCTATACTACAACGGAAGCTTCATTGCCAGCTTAGATGACCTGAGCAAGCGCCTTTCACAATCACCCAAGGATGGCTCCTCGTCGTGGATCTCCAAGCCCAGCATGGACAAGGTCGGCAATTCGCTGCTTTCCAAGTTCAACAGCTTTATTGCAGGTGACGATGACGATGTGGCGTCAAACCACTCTGGAGGAGGTGAAGTTGGCCCATTTGGCAAGCTGCCTGGACACACACCTACAACGCTCAGTCCCTCGCAGTCTAGCGCAGACTTGTACGGCGCATACTCTGGCTTCGCCTCTGCACCGCCCGCAGCCCCAGTGAACTCCCGCTATGCTCCATCGAATGCGTATGCACCCAGGACATCGCTTGACCAAGCCCGACCCTCCTACGAACCACAGGGCCGTTCATCCCTGGAGTCCACCGACGGCGCACCATCCATGCGGGCCGTATCAGACAGCTACATGCCGTCGCCCAGCTTCTCCGCGCCATACACCCCACAACAAGTCCAACTCAGTCCGCCAAGCCAGACATCCACCCTCACGAAATCGCATTCATACTCGCCGCTGAGATCCGAGTACAACGCCGCCGAACCATCGTATGGCACACCCTACCAGCCAACACCACCCGCCGACGCACCCCCAGCCTACAGCAGCTNCCAACCC
>JAFHBV010000484.1:0-25920 GCA_019022785.1 Pseudomonodictys pantanalensis
ATATTATTAGAATTATAATTAATTAGCTTCTGCCATTAAGAAACATTAGGTAAATAAAGAATATTACTAAAAATACGGTAAGTAACATAGTAAAGAAATACTACCCTTTAATTAAACTATAAAATAAACTAGTTAAAGTTAGTAAATTAGTTTTAGTATAGGTATTTAAAGTAGTTCTAAGCGTTAAGAGCTTTATAAGAGTTATAAAATAAAGTTAAAAGTACTCTCTAGACGTCTTATATAGTATAAATAAAGTTATCTAATAAGTAGGTATTAAGCGTAGTAGCCGCGAACTCTTTAAGATAGTTAATAATATAACTATATATATTATACTACTAGTCTACTGCGTAAAAGTTAAACTAAATATTCTTATTAGTAATAAGTTTATATTTTATCTATTACTTTTATTCTTAGTACTAGTTAGGTAAGCTGCTATATTTAGAGAAGTCTAGAATAATTAAACGCTTATATTAAATTATACTTTTATAGTAACTTAGGCGGTTTATACGTCTATTATCTAGATCTCTTAGAAGTAGGCTTTTATATAGGCTAAAGCTATTTAAGTTATTTAGTTTTTTTATATTAAAGAAGAAGGCTAATATAGTTATAGAGATTTATAAGTTAAACTTAGCTTTAGCTAGGTCTCTTAGCTTACTTTTCTTATTATTAGCGCTCTATTTACTAATAGTTAGAGAGTATATTAAAGATAAGAGTTTAATTCTCTTAAGCTTTACCTTTCTTAGTTCTTTAAGATTAGCGTTTAGGCGTCTCTAGAAGTATAATAGACGGTTATATCTAGCTCTTTTAAGCTTTAGCTTTATTTATAATACTTCTCTATTTAGTATTAGATTATAGAGGGCGGCTTATAAGAAGATATAAAAGTACTTCTCTAGTTTCTTATAACTAGCGTAGAGTAATAGTATAGATTTCTACTATAAAAACTTAGTTTTATCGCGGTTAACTATAGTTAGAAAGATAATTAGTCTAAACTAGCGCGTATATAGGCGTAGGCTTTAAGATTCTTATAAGCGAGGTATTAGTTCTAAGCGCCTCTATTTAAATTATTTATAAAAGACTCTTAGATAGCAGTTTCTCTATAAAATAATTATAATAAGTTATTTATAGAGAGGTAAGTCTCTCTTAAGTAGTAGTTACTAAGAGTAACTTTTATAAGCTAGTATACTTTAATAGTATTATAAAATAACTTTAGATCTTTAGATAGTTACTTCTATACGCTTTTTAGTAGAGCTATATTAATTTTAGAGTTATACTTTACGCTAGTATAGTAAAGAAGAAGTATAAACTTATAAAAGTAGTTAGTATTAGTTTTCTAGACCGTCTAATCTATTTAATTTACTAATTTAATAGTCTCTTTATCTAACTCTTTATCTAAGAGATTAGATTTAGAGAAGTCTCTAGAAGTAGTAGATTATAAGAGTAGAGCTTAGTATTAAACTTAGAAGTAGAAGCGTAATTATATCTTATAGGCTTATAGAAGTAAGTTTACGCGGCTACTCTTCTAAAGTAAATTAGAGACTATAGTACTCTTTATTAAATATTTAGCTTAGCTAAGCTACTAATAAAGAGTAAAGTATAAGATTTAAATAGTTTCTCGCTTATAGTACGCGTTATCTAATAATATACTAGCTAGTAATTTCTCTAAAAAAAAGGGGGTACGTTTCTATAGACGTATAACTTAGATAGAGAGTTTTATACGCGTAAGCTTTATCTTACTATATTACTCTCTACTTCTCTAGCTCTCTTACTAGAATATAGAGCCTTTTTTTAAGAGTTATTTAATCTTATAGCGCGCTTTTCTACTTTCTATAGCGTATTATTTATTAGAGATTTAGTCTTATAGCGCGTTTCTCTATTTTTTATAGTATATTACTTACTAGAGCTCTTACCTTTTTAGGTATCTTTTAAGATAGAGAGAGCTTATCTACTTTATATAAAGTAAGGTCTTATAGACTTAGTATTAAGTTACTACTAGATCTAGACGGCTAAAGAGATTAAGCTTAGAATAATATAAGGCGTAAGTCTTATAGAGTAAACCTTTTAGATTATTATAGTAAATTAAAACTATTCTAAGCTAAAGAGATAAGAAAGACTTAGAAAAGAAAGATATTTATATAAGAAAAATAGGAGCTAAGCCTAAATAGGCTTAGTATTATAAGATTAAGGCCTTATAGTAATATAGTAAAATAGAGCTTACTATAATAGGCTACGTCTAACTTAAAAGCCTTAGGCTAAGCTCTTAGAGACTCTAAATTCTTTAAGAAAGCGTTTAAAGTACTCTATAATCTCTAATAACTATATAGCTAGTTTACAGAGCTTTATAGCTTCTTATTGAATTTATAAGTATTCTACTAAGTACTTACCCTTAGAGCCCTGCTGCTTATAATTAAATTTAATCTCTTTTTACGTTCTCTTCTTATAACTGTATAGTTATAGTTACAGATAAAAGATAAACTCCTTATAAGAAAAAAGAGTCTTCTACTTATTAGATAAGTCTCTATAATAAGGTGTTAGAGTAATATAAGATAATAGAAGAAGTTATATTTAGAATAAAAGAGTAGTAGCATAGTTACTCTATAAACTAAAGAGGCTATAACGCGTTAAAACAGGAGCTAACGTAATATAAAAAATAAATTAAAGAAGTTATTAGTAACTCTAAATATAAGAAGTTAAGAAGTATATAGAAATCGCATTCTTAGAAGTTAGAAAAGATAAGCTTCTAAGATAATAGAGTTCTTAGCTAAATAAAGAAGAAATCTAGCTACTAAGAAAGATATCTTAGTAAGAGTTCTAGTAAGAAAGTTTACTAAAGAAAGAGCTAATAGCCTCTCTAAAAAATAAGTTATTATAAGACTAATAGAGTTCTTAAGAAGTAAGTACTTAAATAAAGAAGATATTACTAAGAAGATTTAACTAGTTTATAATTAGATATATAACTCTACTAGTTATACTAGAATCTCTCTTTTAAGTATTATACTTACCTCTTCTACTATAGACTCTTAATAGATATAGATTAATATATTAATATAAATAATAAGTAATATAAACTACTGCTTAGATTCTCTTATCTATACTCTATTATTTCTAATCTTAATAAATAACTATATCTTAGCCTCTAGCTCTACTTCTTAACTCTAACCTACTTTAGATACTTAAGCTCTAAAGCTTAAGATACTAGACTCTAAACCCTTTAATAGAAATAAGAAGAACTAGAAGAGATTTAAATACTAAATAAATAATAAGCTTAATTATAATAACTATAAGTAGAGATTATTTACTAGAATATATATAACTAGCCGTCTTAAAGAAGTAGTAGCTAAAATTAGTAGAATATAAGTAAATAATAATCTATATAAGTATTAATAAGAGTTTATAAAGTATCTAGACCTCTATTTTAGAGACGCTAATAAGAAGAATAGAGTACTAAGTAAGCTCTTCTTTATTTTCTAAAGACTAAAGTAGTCTCTCTAGTTCTATAATATAGTATTTACCTAACTAGTAAATAAGACTAAGAAATCTAATAATACTACTATACTACGTATCTTATATCTAAAGAAATTAGTACTAGACCTTTAGAATAAGATAGTAATTATAGAAGTTCTAGACTACTAAAGTATAAATAATTTAATAGAATAGATTCTCTATATTAAAGAGAATATATACTATAACTAGGTATATATATCTACTAAACTAGCGTTTAAAGAGAAGCTAATAGATTAGAAGTTTATAAAGTCCTACTCTAAGAGAACTTAATAAGTATAACTCTTATAAAAGAGAAATTATAAAAGAGTAAAATAAGTTCTAAAAAAGACTTTAGAAGCTTAATAATAAAAAAGTAAGTATCTACGCTATAGAAAGGCTAGATATTTTACTACTAAGTACTTACTTAATCTAATAGTTAAGCTAGTAAGCGTTAGATTCTCTAAAATAAAGAAAGAGCTCTTATTATTAATAGAGCTAGAGAAGTTCTCTAAGAAAGAGGAAAACTAGCTCCTCTTAGTAGAAGTCGTTACTAGAGAGTAGAGGTAAAATTAAAATTATTAATAAATATAAAAGACTTTTTAGAGTTTAGATAGAAGTATCTAAATATAAGTTCTATTACTATATACTTTATAGTAAATAGAATCTTATTAGTATCTACTATATTAGATACTAGATACTTAATCTTTAGATTCTACTTTTTATAGTTCGTACGTAAGAATAGTCTTACGCGTATCTCTCTTCTACAGAAGAGAGAAGTTATTAGAATTACTAATAACTATTTATAAGTAAAGAAAGTAGTCTATATTAGTAATAATATTAATAAATACTAAGAGAAGCTATAGTTATATATATAGAAGAGAGACTAAAAATATAATATAATTCTAGAGCTATTTTAGTTTAAGAAGAACTATATTACTATTACTCTAGTAAAGAGATTAATCTATATCTATAAGTTAAGAGTACGTATAAGAAGCTAAGAAGATAAGAAATTTACTAAAAATATATATAAAGTTATAGTAGTTACCTTCTAACTACTAGTCTAATAATTAAAGAAGAAGAAGAATAGTATCTAAGTCTTTACTACCTCTTTATTAGATATTTAGAAGGTATTAACTCTAAAACCTAAGATAGACTCTTAGTAGAAACTATCTAACTATCTAAAGAACTTATATAAAGTATTTCTTTAGTCTAAAGTAGATAAGCTATCTCTATTATAAGGTCTCTTAGTTAACTACTATATTAAACTAGTATAGAAAGATAGAAAAGAGGTAGAGATTTCTTAGAGACTACTCTATAGTATATTCTAGTAAGAACTTCTAGTACTATAAAAAGAGCTAATCTTCTACTTAGACTATAGATTTATTTAGATAAGTAAGTTAAGTATAGCTACTCTAGTATTATTTATATAAAAGCTAAAAGAGAGATTACGCTTTTATATAGATTACTAGACTCTTAATATAATTACTTAAAAAGACTATTACTCTCTTCTCTTAATTTAAGAGATATTAAAGTAGATTAGCTAAGCTAAGTAGTTTATAAAGTTAGATATTATTTAAGCCTTTTATAAGATTTGTATTATAGAGAGTAATAAGTAGAAGACTGCTTTTAGAACTTAGTTTAGTTTTTATAAGTAGTTAGTAACTCTCTTTAGTATAGTAAATACTCTAAGTACTTTCTAGCGTTATATTAATTAGACTCTAAGAGAGTTCTTAGATAACTTCTATTTAGCCTACTTTAATAATATTCTAATTTACTTCTTAGACTTTTAGAAGAATTATAAGAAGAAGGTCTGCTAAGTAGTAAAGAGATTAAAAGTAGCTAACTTATAACTAAATATTAAAAAGAGTAAGTTTAGTATAAAAAAGACTAAGTACCTTAGATTTATTATTAAAATAGAGAAAGAGGTTAGTATAGATCTAGAGAAAGTCTTAGCTATTCTAGTCTAAAAGTCTCTAAGATTAGTAAGAGAGATTAGAAGCTTTCTAGAATTTACTAACTTCTACTACTAATTTATAAAGAACTTCTTAGAACTAGCCTTATCTTTAACGAAGTTAATAGGTAAGAATATACTATTTATTTAGAGACCTAACTAATAAAAAGCCTTTAAGAATCTAAAGCGTATATTTATTATAAAGCTAGTACTTACTTACTTTAACTTAGAGTAAGACGCTATTATAAAGACAGACGTATTTAGTTAGTTTATAAAAAAAACTTTATCTTAGTATAGAAAGAATAGAGTCTTATAACTTATAGTATACTTCTCTACTAAGAACTTACCCGCTAAATATAACTATACTATTTATAATAAGAAGCTATTAGTAGTAATTAAGTATATAGAGTAGTAAAGTAGTAAACTCTAAATAGTACTATATATTACTATAATTATAGATTATAAGAATCTAAAGTACTTTATAAAGTTATAATAGCTTTTAAAGAGATATATATACTAAGTAGATATCTTAAGCTAGTTTAATCTAATATTTATATATTATTTAAGAGTAGCTAATAGTAGAGCTAACGCTTTCTCTTATAAGAAAAAGAATATACTATAAGATAAGAAAAATAACTAAATAAAGTTTTACTACTTTTAGCTACTCTATACTATAAAAGTAAAGAATAGTAAAGAACTAAATTTAAAAGTATTTATAGCTTTAGTTATATAAGTTCTCTCTACTAGAATATAAGAGGTAAATCTATCTACTAAGTTAAAAATACTAAATAGTTTAAAGAACTTTTAGAATATTACTTAATAAAAAAACGTCTTATACTAATAGACTCTAGAGACTTTAAGATTAAATAGATATAAATTCTCTCTAAAACTAAAGCTTAAAGTCTCTCTCTTAAAATATATAGAAAAAGAAAATAGAAAACTTCTCTACTAAAACTACTAATAAGTACTAAACTCTAAACTCTTACGTACTAGTCTAATTATAGCTATTTATAATACTATAGCTATAAGTTATCTAGAATAAAAGATTACTTATAAGATTTTAGCTTATAACTACTTTTAGCTAGAAATATCCTTTACTATTAGGTTCTATATTAAAAGTTATAATATTTATAGATAGATAAAACTTTAGTAAGAGCTAAAAAGTAAATTTCTTAAACTATTACTAATTCTAGACTAGATATAGAAAGAGATCTTTATAGACTTCGTTATAAAACTACTAAAGAGTAATAGAAATATAAACTTAATAATAGTTACTAACTAGCTTAGTAAGAACGTAGTACTAATCTCTTTAAAAGATATTTAGATAGAAATAGTTATAGTAGCGTTTTTAAATAAAGTAGTTTTCTACTACTATCTTCTAAACGCTATAGTCTCTAATTAAGAAATCTAATTTATTAGTAAGTTTTAGTTAGAACTATACTATCTAATAAATATTACTTAAAGACTATTAATAGCTATTTATCTATAAACTAATAGCTTAATAAAGTAGATAAATATTATAATAAAATTCTATTTCTAAGTCTTTTATAATTAGTATTAAGATAACTAGTTCTTACTCTATCTAGTAGCGTAGATTACTATTAAGAAATAAATTACTACTTTTATAAATATAAGCTCTTTCTTTCTCTAGTATAAGTATAAAGTAGACTTTATTTAAATATCTTTAAAAAAGACTCTTATTAATTATTACTAAACTTTTCTTAGTTTAAAAGAAGCTATTTCTAATATAATAACTAAATTTAAAGAAGCTTTTAAGTTTACGTAAGCTAGTATAATAGTAGCGTAATAAAAATAAGAGCGCTAAATAAATTATTTTAAATAAGAGTTATCTAACTTCTAAAAAGAAGATTATATATAACTATAGTATAATTACTATCTCTCTAACTTTAAGCTAAGTAAGAAGCTAAATTAGAAGAATAGAAAGTTCTAAGTACTTTATAAAATCTCTACTTATAATATAGAACTAGATATTTTATAAGAAATCTACTTAGTCTTTTATATAGACTAATTATATTTAGCTTTTAAGAAATATATTATATATTAGCTATAAGATAACTAGCAGCCTAAATTAATAAAAGTTAATAAAAAATCTAAATAAGTAATAGAGAAGATTTTAAGTAAATATTTCTATTAGTAGAGAAGAGATTAGCGCTTATACTATAAAGTTAAATAGACTAAATATATAGTACTTACTTAGAAACCTACTAAGAATCTTAAGAAAGTAGAAGCTCTAAACTAATAAAAATAATAAATTACTTACTACTAAAATAATTAAGATAAACTTCTAAAGAGATTCTACTAAAAAAATATACTTAGAGATAGTAGTATTAAGAGAACTATAAACGTATAAAAGTAAAAAGAAAAAAGAAAGAATAAGTAAAAGTATATAATAGCTATAAGCTCTAAAAGCTAAAGAAGAAATAAATAAGATAAGTAAACTATTTTTAGTATTATTAGAATAAGAAAGAAGTAGTAAAGAAGTCTCTAAAGCGACTACTAAAAGAAGATATATTAAGAAAGATTACTAAGAATAATAGATTACTTTTAAAAAGAAGAGAAGGTAAAAACTAAAATATAGTAAGAGTATAAATTAAAAGGTAGCTATATATTTAAAAAGATAACTTATAAAAAAACTATTCTATAGTAAAAAAAGAAGTCTCTAGAGATTAAACTAAAGCTAATATATATAATAAATCTAAGTAAGCTAAGATAGCTTCTTAATCTCTTAAAATATATTATAATTAGCTTCGCTAGTACTCTTTATATATCTCTTATTAGTATTATTCTTAAGAATCTTATCTTTAGCATCTGCCTCTTTATAGTTATTAGTGAATAGAATTAAATAAGTAAGTAAGCTATTATAGTTAATAGTATTATAGATTTCTACTATCTTTTACTTAAGCTTCTTAAGCTTCTAAATAAAAGTCTCTTAAATAAAATAATTAGTAGAGTTAGTAGAAGGAATTTAGAGAAACTTATAGTAATAATATTATTATTCTTATAAACGCGCTTAAGGTACTTAGTAATTATAGTAAGAATTAGAAGAGCTAAATTCTTACTATCTTTCTACTTCTTAGACTTAGAGTAGATTATTACTATAGCTACTAACTTCTTTATCTTAGCCTTTTTCTTCTTATTAATAAACTTAGCGTAAATATTTTCTATCTTATAAAGAACTTAGTATTAAAGCGTTTTAAGCTTTTTATACTTAGACTTAAAACTACGCAGAATACTATTATCTCTAATCTAAAATATATCTAATAATAAGTATTTTAACTTATTATAAGCTTTTTTACTAAAGTAACTTTTTACTAAGATATATCTATACTTCTTCTTACTATATAAGTTAGTATAGGCGGATTTATAGAGGTTATTAGATAGAGCGTAGATATTAGAACTATTAATATTAACGCAGGTAATATACTTAATATAAATATAATTAAGAATATCTTAAATATAAGTATTATAATTAATAGAAAGCTTAGAAGTAGAATTATAAATAAAAGTAAAGATAGTTTTACTTTTCTTCTTAATAATCTTAGAAGTTTTTCTTTAAAAAGTTAGTAATAGAGAACTTAGTAGTAGTAATAGAGAAAGCTATAAAAATATCTTAGAAGAGTCTAGAGTAGAATCTTAAGAAGAAATATTATTATTAGTTTATAGAGTATTATTAAAGACGCTACTATATTTTTTATTAAAATATAATATAGCTATTAAAGAAATAGTACTATAACGCTTAAGTAGTATAGTAAATAGAATAAATATAATAAGTAAGAATAAAATAAAAAAGAGCTAAATAAAATACTAAAAGTTAAAGTAGAGTATAAAGTAAGTTCTTATATAAGTAAAGAAGTTATAGAAGCGTAGTATTATAGAGATAGAGTAAAGAAAGTAGAGAAATACTATTTATACTTATATACTACTATTTATAGTATATAGAGTAATAGATTATCTACTATTATAATTACTTAAAATAAGTAAAGAAAAGGTAAGAGTACGTAGACTTACTAAGTACTTTAGTAAGAGATGCTAATAATTAGTAAATAAAGCGCGCTTTAACTTTTACTATAAGTACGTAGAGAAAATATTAATAATAGTTATATATAAAGTAAATTAGAAAGAAACTTAAAGAATAGTAAGTCTTCTAAAAATATAGTTAATATAATTAAAAGATTTAAAGAAATTAGATAAGTAGCTAATTTACTAGATATTAGCCTCTTTAGTAGTTATTCTAGCTATAATTTTTTAATATAAAGTAAGTATTTTTCTAGACCTCCGCTAGCTTAAGAATTTAGTAACTATTAAGAGAGATAAAATATAGAAGAAGAGATAGCTATCTCTATCTACTCTACTATAATAACTAGAAAGAGAGAGAGAGAGTAATATAATAGGCTATATTTAACTTAAAAGTCTTAGACTAAGCTCTTAGAGACTCTAAATTTATTAAGAAAGCCTTTAGAGTACTCTATAATCTCTAATAATTATATAGTTAGTTTATAGAGCTTTATAGCTTCTTATTAAATTTATAAGTATTCTACTAAGTACTTACCCTTAGAGCTCTACTACTTATAATATTAAAACTTAGCCTATACTTATAGTTATAATTAAGAAGAAGATAGTAGCTAAATATAAGAATATATACACGTTAAAGCTTAGAGTTATTACTAATATTATTATTATTAATAGACTAGCTATCTACTTTATAATAAGATATCTTATAAGTATTCTTATTTAGATTTATCTTATATTTATAGTTTTCGCAGGATCTATCTATACTTTTAAGAATTAGATAATATATCTTAGATAATTAATATACTTTACTTAGAGTAGTAATACTAGCTCTTATACTTACTTATAACTTTATTTTATAGTACTTTAGAAAACTTTTTACTTATAACTATAAAGTAACTATTTAATATCTTTATATCTTCTTATTATTAATATTAGAACTTTAGATAGATCTACTTAGTATCTTATACTTAAAGATAGTAGCTTCTATCTATATATTAAGAGGTCTTCTACTTACTAGACTTAGTCCGGGTAAAGGCGAGCTAGCTTATCTAATTAGTATATAGGCTAATAGGTAGTTAAAGGTCCTTAGTAGTATTTAGTAGATATTAGAGAAAGAAGTTAACTACTTATAGAGATAAAGATAACTAATTCTATTATATAGAATAATAAGTACTGTATTACTTATAATAATAATCTAAGAGTACAGAACTATAGTAAGTTAACTATAAAGAATCTAAATATAGGAAATTCTACTAATTTATATATTCCTATTCTTTACTATTTACTAAGAGATTCTCTTTTAATTCTTCTTTATTCTAAGATAATTATTATTCTTTAGATAAGCTCTTATCTTAGATAATACTTTCTTAGTAGAATAATCTTTCTATTACGTAACTATTTTCTAAGACTAGCGTTACTACTAACTCTATAAGTTTCTAGTTACTTAGCTATATATTCTTATTATTTATAATACCTACCTCCTCTTTTATAATTTTATCTCTAAGATTACTATCCCGTATTTATTAGTAATAGCTCTTTATAATAGGTAGATTTTTCTATATAGTTAAGTATGTAGCGTAGACGTACTAAAGAGTACTAACGCCTAGAGTATTAGTAATCTCTAGCTAAGAGCTATAAAGATTCTCTTCTTCTACTAATTACTACTATACTACTCTTCTCTTAATTTTACTATATAGTTCTAACTATACTTAAAGTTCTACGCTCTTATACTCTTTAGTTAACTATTAGTAATTATCGTACTCGCGCTAATTATATTTATTATTAAGAGAAAGAGATAGTTCTTAGTTATAGCTACTATAAGAATAAGAAGCTCCGTTATTTTATAGATACTATAACTAGAAACTATACGGCGTATATTTTAGTATATACTAAATATAATCTATTTATTCTAAATAAGAACTAGGAAAAAGTATAGACTAAGAAAAAAGAGAAATATCTTACTCTTCTCTAATCTAAGGCTAAGACTATCTATCTCTATTTAGAGTTAGTAGAGATAGAAGCTTATAAACGTTAGTTTATAATACGCGATTAATACGTACTAGCTGTAATAGACTACATTTAACTTAAAAGCCTTAGGCTAAGCTCTTAGAGACTCTAAATTCTTTAAGGAAGCCTTTAGAGTACCCCGTAATCTCTAATAACTATATAGCTAGTTTATAGAGCTTTATAGCTTCTTATTAAATTTATAAGTATTCTATTAAGCACTTACTCTTAGGGCCCTACTATTTATAATTAAATTTAATCTTTTTCTATATTCTTCTTTTATAACTATATAGTTACTGCCGCGGATAGAAGGTAAACCTCTTATAAGAGAAAAAGTCTCTTACCTATTAGATAAGTCTCCGCGATAAGGCGTTAAAGTAGTATAAGATAATAAAAGAAGTCGTATTTAGAATAAAAGAGTAATAGCGTTATTACTCTATTAATTAGAAAGACTATAACGCGTTAGAATAGAAGCTAACGCGACGTAAAAAACGCGTAAGAATAGACTAAAGAAGTTATTAGTAACTCTAAATATAAGAAGTTAAGAAGTATATTAGAATTACATTCTTAAAAGTTAGAGAAAATAGGCTTTTAAAATAATAAAGTTCTTAGCTAAATAGAGAAGAATTCTAGCTACTAAGAAAGATATCTTAGTAGAAGTTTTAGTAAGAAAGTTTACTAAAGAAAAGGCTAATAGCCTCTTTAAAAAATAAGTTATTATAAGACTAATAGAGTTCTTAAGAAGTAAGTATTTAAATAAAGAAGATATTATAGAAAAGATCTAACTAATTCGCGATTAAGTATATAACTCTACTAGTTATATAGAAGCCTTTCTACTAAGCGCTATATCTATCTCTTTTATTATAGATCTCTAGTAAGTATAGATTAATATATTAATATAAATAATAAGTAATATAAACTATTACTTAGATTTCTTTACCTATACTCTATTATCTCTAATCTTAATAAGTAACTATATCTTAGCGTCTAGCTTAACTCTCTAACTCTAACCTACTCTAAACTCTTAAGCTCTAAAGCTTAAAGTACTAGACTCTAAACTCTTTAATAGAAATAAGAAAGATTAGAAGAGGTTTAAACGTTAAATAAATAATAAGCTTAATTATAATAACTATAAGTAGAGATTACTTACTAGAATATATATAACTAGCCGCCTTAAAGAGATAGCAGCTAGAATTAGAGAGATATAAGTAAATAATAACTTATATAAGTACTAATAGAAGTTTATAGAGTATCTAGACCTCTACTTAAAAAACGCTAATAAGAAGAATAAAGTACTAAATAAGCTTTTCTCTATTTTCTAAAAACTAAAGTAGTCTCTCTAGTCTTATAATATAATATTTATCTAATTAGTAAATAAGGCTATAAAATCTAATAATACCGCTGTACTATATATCTTATATCTAAAGAGGCTAACGCCGGACCTTTAGAATAAAATAGTAACTATAAAAGTTCTAAACTATTAAAGTATAAATAACTTAATAGAATAAGTTCTCTATATTAAAGAGAATATATACTATAACTAGATATATATATCTACTAAACTAGCGTCTAAAGAAAAGCTAATAGACTAGAAGTTTATAAAGTTCTACTCTAAAAGAATCTAATAGATATAACTATTATAGAAAAGAAACTACGAGAGAGTAAAATAGATTCTAAAAGAGACTTTAAAAGCTTAATAATAAGAAGATAAGTTTCTCTACTATAGAAAAACTAAATACTTTACTACTAAGTACTTACTTAGCTTAGTAGTTAAGCTAGTAAGCGTTAGATCCTCTAAAATAGAGAAAGAGCTCTTATTATTAATAAAGCTAGAGAAGTTCTTAGAGAAAGAGAAAAACTAGCTTCTTTTAGTAGAAGTTACTACTAAAGAGTAGAAGTAGAATTAAAATTATTAATAAATATAAGAGACTTTCTAGAGTTTAGATAAAAGTATTTAGACGTAAATTCTATTACTATATACTTTATAGTAAATAGAATTTTATTAGTATCTACTATATTAGATACTAAATACTTAATCTTTAGATTCTACTTCTTATAGTTTATACGTAAGAATAGTTTTACGTATATCTCTCTTTTATAGAAGAGAGAAGTTATTAGAATTACTAGTAACTATTTATAGATAAAGAAAGTAGTCTGTATTAGTAATAATATTAATAAATACTAAGAGAAGCTATAGTTATACGTATAAGAGAGAGATTAGAAATATAATATAATTCTAAAGCTATCTTAGTTTAAGAAGAACTATATTACTATTACTCTAGTAAAGAGATTAATCTATATTTATAAGTTAAGAGTACGTATAAGAAGCTAAGAAGGTAAGAAATTTACTAAAGATATATATAAAGTCACGGTAGCTATCTTCTAACTACTAGTCTAATAATTAAAGAAGGAGAATAGTATCTAAGTCTTTACTACCTCTCTATTAGATATTTAGAAAGCGTTAACTCTAAAATCTAAGATAGATTCTTAGTAGAAACTACCTAACTATTTAAAGAATTTATACGAAGTATTTCTCTAATCTAAAGTAGATAAGCTACCTCTATTATAAGATTTCTTAGTTAACTACTATATTAAACTAGTATAGAAAGATAGGAAAGAGGTAGAGATTTCTTAGAAACTACTTTATAGTATATTCTAGTAAAAACTCTTAGTACTACAAAAAGAGCTAATCTTCTACTTAAATTATAAATTTATTTAAGTAAGTAGGTTAAGTACGGCCGCTTTAGTATTATTTATATAAAAGCTAAAAGAGAGGCTACGCTTTTACGTAAATTACTAAGCTCTTAATATAATTACTTAAAAGAACTATTACTCTCTCTCTAATCTAAGAGACGTTAAAGTAGATTAGCTAAGCTAAGTAGTTTATAAAGTTAGACGTTATTTAAGCCTTCTATAAGATTTATATTATAAAGAGTAATAAGTAGAAAACTACTTTTAAAACTTAGTTTAGCCTCTATAAGTAGTTAGTAACTCTCTTTAGTATAGTAAACGCTCTAAGTATCTTCTAGCGCTATATTAATTAGACTCTAAGAGAGTTTTTAAATAACTTCTATTTAGCCTACTTTAATAATATCCTAATTTACTTCTTAGGCTTTTAGAGAGATTATAAGAAGAAGGTCTACTAAGTAGTAAAGAGGTTAAAAGTAGCTAATCTATAACTAAATATTAAAAAGAGTAAGTTTAGTATAAAGAAGACTAAGTACCTTAGATTTATTATTAAGATAGAGAAGGGGGTTAGTATAGACTTAAAGAAAGTCTTAGCTATTCTAGTCTAAAAGTCTCTAAGATTAGTTAGAAAGATTAGAAGCTTTCTAGAATTTACTAACTTTTATTATTAATTTATAAAGAACTTCTTAGAACTAGCCTCTCTTTTAACGAAGTTAATAGGTAAGAATATACCGTTTATCTAAAGGTCTAACTAATAAAAAGCCTTTAATAATCTAAAGCGTATATTTATTATAAAGCTAGTACTTATATATCTTAACTTAGAGTAAGACGCTATTATAGAGACAGATATATTTAGTTAGTCTATAAAAGAAACTCTATCTTAGTATAAAAAGAATAGAGTCTTATAATCTATAATATACTTCTCTACTAAGAATCTACTTACTAAATATAACTATACTATCTATAATAAGAAGCTATTAGCAGTAATTAAGTATATAAAGTAGTAGAGTAGTAAACTCTAGATAGTACTATATATTACTATAATTATAGATTATAAAAACTTAAAGTACTTTATAAAGTTACGATAGTTCTTAAAAAGATATATACACTAAGTAGATATCTTAAGCTAGTTTAATCTAATGTTTATATACTGTCTAAAAGTAGCTAATAGTAAAGCTAATACTCTCTCTTATAAGAAAGAGAATATACTTTAAAATAAGAAAAATAACTAAGTAAAGTCTTACTACTTCTAGCTACTTTATACTATAAAAGTAGAGAATAAAGAAAAACTAAATCTAAAAGTATCTATAGCTTTAGTTATATAAGTTCTCTCTACTAGAATATAAGAGGCGAATCTATTTACTAAGCTAAAGATACTAGATAATTTAGAGAATCTTTAGAATATTATTTAATAAGAAGATATTTTATACTAATAGGCCTTAGAGACCTTAAAGTTAAAGAAACGTAAGTTCTCTCTAGAACTAAAGCTTAAGATCTCTCTCTTAAAATATATAAAAAGAGAAGATAGAAAACTTCTCTACTAAAACTACTAATAGATACTAAACTCTAAACTCTTACGTACTAATCTAATTACAGCTACCTATAATACTATAGCTATAAATTACTTAGAATAAGAGATTACTTATAAGATCTTAGCTTATAACTACTTCTAGCTAGAAATATTCTCCGCTATTAGGTTTTATATTAAAAGTTATAATACTTATAGATAGATAAAACCCTAGTAAGAGCTAAGAAGTAGATTTCTTAAACTATTACTAATTCTAGACTAAATATAGAAAGAGATCTCTATAGACTTCGTTATAGAACTACTAAAGAGTAATAGAAATACTAACTTAATAGTAGTTACTAATTAGCTTAGTAAGAATATAGTACTAATCTCTCTAAGAGATATTTAAGTAGAGATAGTTATAGTAGCGTTCTTAGATAGAGTAGTCTTCTACTACTAGCTTCTAGACGCTATAGTCTCTAATTAAGAAATCTAATTTATTAGTAAGTTTTAGTTAGAACTATGCTACTTAATAAGTATTACTTAAAGACTATTAACAGCCGCTTATTTATAAACTAATAGCTTAATAAAGTAAATAAACGCTATAGTAGAATTCTATCTCTAAGTCTTTTATAATTAGTGTTAAGATAACTAGTTCTTACTCTATCTAGCAGCGTAAATTACTATTAAGAGATAGACTACTACTTCTATAAACGTAAGCTCTTTCTTTCTCTAGTATAAGTATAAAGTAGACTCTATTTAGATATTTTTAGAAAAGACTCTTATTAATTATTACTAAACTCCTCTTAGTCTAAAAAAAGCTATCTCTAATATAATAGCTAAGTTTAAAGAAGCTTTTAAATTTACGTAAGCTAGTATAGTAGTAGTATAATAAAAATAAGAGCGCTAGATAAATTATTCTAAATAAGAGTTACCTAACTTTTAAAAAGAAGACTATATATAGCTATAATATAGTTACTATCTCTCTAACTCTAAGCTAAGTAAGAAGCTAGACTAGAAAAATAGAAAGTTCTAAGTACTTTATAAGATCTCCGCCTATAATATAGAACTAGATATTTTATAAGAAATCTATCTAATCTTTTATATAAACTAATTACGCCTAATTTCTAAGAAATATACTATAAGTTAGCTACGAGATAACTAGCGACCTAAATTAATAGAAGTTAATAGAGAATCTAAATAAGTAGTAAAGAAGATTTTAAGTAAATATTCTTACTAATAAAAGAGAGATTAGCGCTTATACTATAAAGTTAAATAGGCTAGATATATAGCGCCTACTTAGAAACCTACTAAGAACCTTAAGAAAGTAAAAGCTCTAAACTAATAAGAATAATAGACTACTCTTTACTAAGATAATTAAAATAGACTTTTAGAAAGATTTTGCTAAAAGAATATACTTAGAGATAGTAGCATTAAAAGAACTATAGACGTATAGAAGTAGAAAAAAAGAAAGAAGAATAAGTAAGAGTATATAATAGCTATAAGCTCTAGAAACTAGAGAAGAAATAGATAAGATAAGTAAACTATTTTTAGTATTATTAGAATAAAGAAGAAGTAGTAGAGAAGCCTCTAAAGTAACTACTAAAGAAAGATATATTAAGAAAGATTACTAAAAATAATAAGTTACTTTTAAAAAGAAAAAGAGAAAGTAGAAACTAGAATATAGTAAGAGTATAAATTAAAGAGTAGCTATATATCTAAGTAGATAATCCGCAGAAGAACTATTCTATAATAAGAGAAAAAGCCGCTAGAAATTAGACTAAAGCTAATATATATAGTAAATTTAAATAAGCTAGAATAGCTTATTAGTTTCTTAGAATATATTATAATTAGCTTTACTAGTACTCTCTATATATTTCTTACTAATATTACTTTTAGAAATTTTATCTTTAGCGTCCGCCTTCTTATAGTTATTAGTAAGTAGAACTAAATAGATAAGTAAGCTATTATAGTTAATAGTATTATAGATCTCTACTATCTCCTACTTAAGCTTATTAAACTTCTAAATAAGAGTCTCTTAAATAAAATAGTTAGTAGAGCTAGTAAAAGAGATTTAGAGAAACTTATAGTAATAATATAGTTATTCTTATAGACGTACTTAAGATACTTAGTAACTATAGTAAGAATTAAGAGAGTTAGATTCTTACTACCTTTTTACTTCTTAAACTTAAAGTAAGTTATTACTATAGCTACTAACTTCTTTATCTTAGCCTTCTTCTTCTTACTAATAAACTTAGTGTAAATACTTTTTATCTTATAGAGAATTTAGTACTAAAGCGCCTTAAGCTTCTTACGCTTAGACTTAAAACTACGCAGAATACTCTTATCTCTAATTTAAAGCGTACTTAGTAGTAAGCGTTCTAACTTATTATAGGCTTCTTCGCTAAAGTAACTTTTTACTAAAATATACCTATACTTCTTCTTATTATATAAGTTAGTATAGATAGATTTATAGAGGTTATTAGATAAGGCGTAGATATTAGAATTATTAATATTAATATAGGCAGCGTACTTAATACAGATATAGCTAAAAATATCTTAGATATAAGTATTATAGTTAATAAGAAGCTTAGAGGTAGAATTATAGATAAAAGTAAAAGTAGCCTTACTCTTCTTCTTAATAATCTTAGAAGTTTTTTCTTAGAAAGTTAGTAATAGAGAATCTAGTAGTAGTAATAGAGAAGCTATAAAAATACCTTAGAAGAGCCTAAAGTAGAATCTTAAAGAGAAATATTATTATTAGTCTATAAAGTATTATTAAAGATACTACCGCGTTTTTTATTAGAATATAATATAGTTACTAAAGAGATAGTACTATAACGCTTAAGTAGCGTAGTAAATAAAATAGATATAATAAGTAAGAATAGAATAGAGAAGAGCTAAATAGAATACTAGAAGTTAAAGTAGAGTATAAAGTAAGTTCTTATATAGATAAAGAAGTTATAGAAGCGTAGTATTATAGAAATAGAGTAAAAAGAGTAGAGAAATACTATTTATACTTATATATTACTATTTATAGTATATAGAGTAATAAATTACCTACTACTATAGTTACTTAAAATAAGTAAAGAAAAAGTAAGAGTATATAGACTTACTAGGCACTTTAGTAAGAGGCGTTAATAATTAGTAATAAAGCGCGCTTTAACTCCTACTATAAGTACGTAAAGTAAATATTAATAATAGCTACATATAGAGTAAATTAAGAAGAAATCTAAAGAATAGTAAGTCTCTTAGAGATATAGTTAATATAATTAGAAGACTTAGAGAAACTAAATAAGTAGCTAACTTACTAGATATTAGTCTCTTTAGTAGTTATTCTAGCTATAATTTTCTAATATAAAGTAAGTATCTTTCTAAACCTCTGCTAGCTTAAGAATTTAGTAACTACTAAGAGAGATAAGATATAGAAGAAGAGATAGCTATCTTTATCTACTCTACTATAATAACTAAGAAGAGAGAGAGAGAGTAATATAATAGACTATACTTAACTTAAAAGCCTTAGGCTAAGTTCTTAAAAGCTCTAAATTCTTTAAGGAAGCCTTTAGAGTACTCTATAATTTCTAATAACTATATAACTAGTTTACAGAGCTCTATAGCTTCTTATTAAATTTATAAGTATTCTACTAAGTACTTACTCTTAGGGCCCCGCCGCTTACACTAGCTATAATAAGTATAAGCTAGAAGAAGAAATATTCTAAAGATATAAAGTCTAATACTTTACTATTACTACTAATACTTAAACTATAGCTAGCTAACTTAGACTAGTTATAGAATAACTTCGCCTATTTTAACTTTCTTAGTATCTCTTTTCTTACTATTCTATTTTCTTCGCGTCTAAGTTTTATTAGTAATACTTATTTACTAATTTCTTATAGTGCGTAAGGTTTTATACTAGTTTCTAAGTATTTTAGCTATTTAGCTATCTCTACTACTTAATTAAGTACTTCTACTAATAACTAATCTTTTTTAGATTCTTAATTTTTTTAACCTTATATTCGTCGTCTTTAAGTTTAACGTCTATTTTAAGTTTAGTATTTAGTAGTATTAGTTCTAATAACTTTTTATAAAATACTAGATATATTCGTATATCTTTAGATAGGTAGAGTTTATAGAATACTAGTTCTTTTACTTCTAGAATTTTAAATAGTTCTATTTAGAGATTATCTAGTTTATTATATAGTCTTTTAGTTTTTAGGTTTTTTTATAATAGGAAAACTTTATCTCTCTTTTTAAAGATTAGTCTCTTAAGCCTTTTTTTATTCGCTAATTTAGCTACTAAGAGGTTTCGTTAAGTTATATTTTAGCTTATTTCTTTATAAAGTACTTTTATACGTTATACCTTATTATTAGCTCTAGTTAATAGACTTTTAATATTCTTAGAGTTTTAGTAGGTAATTAGCTTATAACTGTAGTTTACGTAGTATAGCGAATATCCCGTTATTAAGAATCTTATACTATTATACGCGAGTTATACTATAAGTAATAGCTTAACTTAGTTATCTTATACTTTATTAATATATATTCTTAGGTATTATTCTAGTATCTAGTTCGTACGTTCTGTCTAGCTATCTGTTTTAGAGTAAAAGCTTATTAATAGCTTTCTCTTAACTTCTAATTTAGCTAAGAACGTATTCTAGTATTTAGAGATAAATAGTTTATCTTTATTTATAATAAATTATTCTAGTAATCTATAGTTTATAACTAGTATTTAAGTTACCTTATAGACTATTTCTTTAGCCGTAATAGATTCTTCTATAGATACGAAGTATAATGCTTTAGTTAATTAGTCTATAATTACTAGTATTAAGTTATATAACTATTTTAATTTAGATTTAGAGAATTTTAGAAGCTTTACTATAAAGTCTATTATAACGCTAATCTATAAGCGTATAGATAGTATAAGTAGTTAGAGTAATCTATAGAGCTTATATCTCTTAGGCTTATTCTATAGATAAGCTAAATAATTATCTATTACTTCTTCTACTATTCTCTATACGTAGAGAATTAAGTACTTATTACTAATTTATTAGGCTATTTCTTTAATCTCTAGATATCTGTATACTTTTAATTTATATAATTCTATTACTAATTCTTTTTATAAGAATGTAGATATATATAGTTATATTAGATCTCTATTTTAGTAGGCCTAGAGTTTCTTATTATTATTAAAGATTTCGTCTATATTAGAGGTTCTATCTAGAAATTCTAATACTTAGATAATTTCTTTCTTTTATTAGTTTCTTAAACTTAGAATAGTACTAACCTTAACTAGTCTTAGTTAGTTATACTATAGAGTACTATCTATCTCGCTTCTAAGTACTATATTATACGTTATTAGTAAGTCTATTTTTTTTAGGTCTAAGCGCTTACTAAGTGTATTAGTAGCTCTATTTAGCGTTCTTAGCTTATAGTAGATTTTAAAGTTATAGCTAGCTATTATTTTAGCCTAGTAGACTTATTATTAGTTTAGTTTCTTTATCGTAGTAAAGCTAGTTAAGTTCTAATAGTCTAACTATACTTTAACCTAAAACTAAGCGCCTATTAGTTATACTTACTATTATTTAAAAGAGTTTATTATTATTAATAACTTTTTATTATAAACGTTATAGTTTAGCTCTACTCTAGAGAACTTCTAAGAATAGTAGAATACTAGTCTCTATTTCCTATTACTATTTTTTTACGTAAGTATTACTTCTAAGGTATAGTCTAACGTATTTATTTTTACTTATTATAGTAGTTTTAGATTATATATTTATAGTATTAGAGCTGTAGTAAAAAGCTTTTTTAGTATTTTAAACGCTTTTCTAGCTAGCTGCCTTAGCGTAAATACGTTATTAAATTACTATTATTCTTTCTTCTTTATTAGATCTAATAATAATACTATAACTTTAGAGTATCTCTTAATAAATCTTTAATAGAAATTAGCAAACCTTAGAAAGAATTAGATATTCTTAACTATCTTAGATATTAGCTACTTTTATACTACTTCTATCTTCTTAGAGTCTATTAAGATTCTTTTATTTAAGATAATAAATTCTAAGTAATCTATCTTTATAATATAGAATTCGTATTTATTAGAGTATAAAAGAAGCTTACTTTACTAAAGCTTTTCTAATACTCTTTTAACGTCTTTTTTATATTCTTTAAGAGTTCCTTTCCCGTATATAAGTATATTATTAATATATACTATATAGAATACGTCTAAGTATTTATATAGTATTTAGTTAATTACTATTTAAAAGATAGCTAGAGCGTTTATTAGCCTAAATAGTATAACTATATACTTATAAAGACTAAACTAGGTTCTAAACGTAGTTATCTATTTATAGCTTTTCTTAATCTATATTTAATAGAATTCTTCTTATATATTAAATTTAGTAAACTAATAGCTTCTCTAGAGTTAATCTATAAGCTTCTATATAAGTAGTAGTAGATAATAGTTCTTCTTAGTCTTACTATTAAGCTCGTAGTAATTAATATAAAGCCTTAACTATCTATTTTTCTTAGATATAAATAGTATTAGCGAGGCTATTAGGCTATTACTTACTTATATATATTCTCTTTTTATATTCTTATAGATATACTCTTAAAGTACTTCTTATTAATTATAGATAAGTAAATATATTTAGTCTAGCTTTAGTTCTACGCCTTCTTTAAGTATAATTTTATAATTCTACTTTTAGTATAGTAGTAGGTTAGTTTTATTATATTCTTTAAATAACTTCTAGAATTTCTTATAATCTTAGAGTATCTTTAGATTATTTTTACTTAATATTATAGATAATAGTTCGTTCTGTTATAGCGTTATAACTTATTTAATTTATATAACTCTTATTCGCGAAGAGTTCTTCTTATAAATTTAAGCTATTCTATAAGGTAAGATCTTTCTAAACTATCTATTTTAGGCTGTATACTAGTTTTTTAGGTTTAATTATCTTACTTAAGCTATAGTTACTACTAAACTCCGTTTATTAATTATCTGTCTTTTCTAATTAATATAGAGGTTATACTATCGTAACTAGTTATAACCTATAAATATATTAAGATCTCTAAGATCTATAATATTTAGTTATCTTTTATTACTAATATCTTCTATCTTAAGCGTTACTTTAGCTATCTTAAGGCGTATTATTTCTCTACTATATCTTATAGTTAAGTTATCTACTAATACTACTTATATTAGTTCTTTTCTAGGCTAGTATAGGATTCTTAGCTTCTCTACTACGTTTAGTAATATAAGTATTTATTTAGCTCTACTATCTAATAGCGCTCTAAGCCTTTATCTATTAATATATATATTAAGAATTAATTCCTCTAATTTAATACTTTAGATACTAAGAGTCTTTTTAGGTATACTATTACTATTAAAACTCTATCTTTAGTAGTATTCTTATTTTTTACTATTCTCTTATAGGTTAAATAATTCTTTACTTAATAGGCATTTAATAGTATTTATAGATAGTCTTAGTATTAAGCTTCTCTTACTATAGTCTTTACGTAGAGCTTATAATAACTGCATTTTATTAAGTAAGTCTAAAAATTCTTTACTATATATTCTTCTCGCGGGTATATTTTATTATAGTTATTATTATTATATCTAACTACGTTATCTTCTATAGATTTCTATAGCTAATACTTAGCTAAATATTTCTTATTACTGTAAAGTTCGTAGTTATTATTATAGTAGTAGAACTAGCTAAGTTTCTTATATACTATTTTCTAACTCTTTAGTTAGTATTAGTAGTAGTTCTATACTAGATAATCTTCTAGACTTAGCCTATTATAGTATATACTTATAAGTACTTCTACTATTCTCTTCTTTTACCTTTTATAGTACTTATAATTAGATTTTATATACTAAGTCTAGAGCTATCGTTAATATATCTATTTAAGCTTTATAATTAGTTACTATTATACCTTACTTCTTTTTTTATTAGAGAGCTTTTTATAATCCTGCTTTATAGCTTTTAGAGTTATAATAGTTCTATAATTCTAATAGCTTTCTGCGTTATACTACCTATTAAGATATATTTAATAGATATCTTACTCTCTTAAATATCTGCGTTTTTAGTAGATAACTACTTAGTTTAGTTTTAAGTTAGCTTTCTAATCTTTTAGATTTTTCTTAGGCCTTACTTAGAGTTTCTTTACTTTGTATTTAGTTAAAGATAGTTTTAGTACTTTAACTTAGTATTCTCCTTTAAGGTCGTTAAAGTACTTAGTATAATAGATCTAAGTATAGTATTTCTTCTCTACTTAGTAGTATAGTAGGTGTCTAGTTTCTTATAGTATATATTATTCTAGCATACTCTTATCTTATATATTATAATAAAGGCGATATTCTAAATAGTATAATACTTATAGTTCTATAAAATAGTCTTTCTATTTAGATTTATATTTTTTATAGTATATGTTATAATTGTTCTATAGTAACTCGTATAGGCTATTATTAGTAATCTAGGTATTATTTTCTATTATTATCTAATTTTCTTCTTTTAGTTATAATTTCTATAATCTAGAGTCCGCCGTAGCTAATAGATTATTAGTTTTCTTCTAGTTTAGCTATTAGGTAACCTCTTAGTCCGTTTTATCTACTAGTTATACTATAGTAATTTATACTATATAGATTTTAATTTTATTACTTATTAGGTAATCTCTTTAAAAGTATCTAATATTACTATATCTTAGATAGGCTTTATTAGTAAATTAGGCTTACTATTCTTTCTTAGATATTCTATTCTATTAGAGTTTCTAAGTTTTTTTATAAGATTTCTTCTTCTTCTAATTCTTTACCTAATTTATACTTATAACTACGTTCTTATTTTAGTCTCTTTTAATACTGTAAGACCTTTAGTTACGTCTAGTATTAATTACGATTAAACGCCTCTAGAGCTTCTTTTCTAGTTATTATTTATATATATAATTATTAATACGTATTACTAGTTTAATTATATTCTATAGATCTTTTAGCTTATTATTTCTAATAATTTCGTTTTTTATATCTTTACGTAGGTTATTATAGTAGGCTATTCTAAGTAGCGTATTATCTTAGTTAATCTTAGCTTATAATTACTTAAATTTTACTATATACTTTATAGCTAATTCTTTTTATTTAATTACTAATATAGCTCTTTCTATTTACTATTCTATATTAATTTCTCTAAATATAGTTATAATTTCTTCTTTAAAGGACTTCTAATTCTTAAATACTTATTTTATATTATTATAATAGTCTAAGATATTATTAGAATTTTAGAGATAATCTTTTATAAGAGGCTATAGTTAGACTACTATCTTACCTATTATATATATTTTAGTTACTAGAATCTAATTCTACTCTATATTAAAAGATACTACGTTAAACTAATAATATAAGTTTATATTAGTAAGAAAGGTTCTAAGACTATCTTATTCTCTATTATACTTCTCTAATATAGATAGCTTTACTATTAGAGCTGTCTCTAGATAAGGCTATTACTATTAGTCTTCTAATACCTCTCTTAGCTTTACGATTTAGGCGTATAACTATTAGATCTAATTAGCTTATTTAGCTAGTACTATTACTAAGTTTATTATAAGTCTTACTACGCTACTTCTTAAGGCTCGCGAAGTTATTAAAGTAGCTATTATTAATAATTATTCTAATACTATTAGGTAGTTAAAGTATTAAGAGGTTTTCTACTTACTAGACTTAGTCTAGGTAAAGACGAGTTAGCTTATTTAATTAGTATATAGGCTAATAAGTAGTTAAAGGTTCTTAGTAGTATTTAATAGATATTAGAGAAAGAAGTTAACTATCTATAGAGGTAAAAATAACTAATTTTATTATATAGAATAATAAGTACTATATTACTTATAATAATAATCTAAGAGTATAGAACTATAGTAAGTTAACTACGAAAAATCTAAATATAGAAAATCCTACTAGTTTATATATTTCTATTCTTTACTATTTACTAAGAGATTCTCTCTTAATTCTTCTTTATTCTAGAACGACTATTATTTCTTAAATAAGCTCTTATTCTAGATAATACTTTCTTAGCGGGATAACCTTTCTGTTATATAATTATTTCTTAAGGCTAGCGTCGCCGCTAACTTTATAAGTTTCTAGTTATCTAGCTATATATTCTCGTTATTCGTAATACTATACTTATTATTAAACTAATCTCTTAAATTACGTTAATTTAGTTAGCTACTATTACTAATACTTACTATTTAAATAACTTCTTTATAATTT
>JAFHBV010000485.1:0-25609 GCA_019022785.1 Pseudomonodictys pantanalensis
TGTTTGTGCGTGCCATATTGCGGGTGACGCAAGCACTGAACACAGTAAAGAACACAGTAAGCTGCAATACCCTGCGGGTATTGTTAATTATAACAAGCGCGGACTCCTGAAGATGCGATAACCAGCCAGCCGATGCAAAACAATTTGACAAAAGCAGAGGAGACTGTCTAGATGCAACCCAAACGCCCAATCAATGTCGCTTTTACATCATGTCTCACTCTCAAGGTACCACAATCCCATTCAACCACCCATTAACCTGACTCCAAACCGCCTGGAAATCCGCATCCCCGTGCGGGAAATCCCTCGTATTAACCACAATAGCCCAATCGATGCCATCGCCGCGGCTCTCCATGTATGTCGAGGTGCCTGGCGTGGATCCAGATCGTGCAGAGTAAGGTGCGCGGCCGCCGTTGCCCCATACCGCATGCTTGTTGATAAACCGAACCAGCGTCGAAGCCGAAGCAGCTAGAGCCGCCGGCCCAACAGCGGTCTCCTTGTACATGCCGTCGCCACCGTAGATGGCAGCGACGTTGGTGTTGAGCAGCGGTTGGAGGGCGCTGGGGCCGGTGTACATGGATTCCTGGATGACATGATCGGCCGTGTGCGCCGAGGGCGAGGTCTGCCACACGCCTACGTTCAGGGCCTCTGGCGTGATGATCTTCTGGTTCAAGTACTCAAAGTAGGGCTTGCCCGCCGCTTTCTCTACGACGGCGGCAATGAGGAGGTAGTTGTAGTTGTTGTAGTCGTACGTGCTCCCCGGATCGGTGGCGAGGTTATACGGGAACGTGTAGGAAATGATCTCAGCCATGGTCGCCGGATGTGCGCCGCCGCTCTTTGCGAGGGCGATTTGCCGCATGTAGTACGTCGGGTCGAAGCCCAGAGTTCCGTAGGAGTAGCCTGTTTTGTGGTCGATCAGGTTCTGCATCGTGATGTCGCAGCGACGCTTGTCACCTGTCGTGCATGAGTATCCAAGGTAAGCGTATACTTTCGTAGTTGAGGATACCGTGCCGGCATCGTAAAGAGATTGCATGGCTGCTGCGGCGAAGGCTTTGGAGACGCTGGCGAGTAGGAAGCGGTCGTTGACGCCGGTGGACGGACGCTCTGGTTCGCTCCAGGTGTAAGCTTTGTCGAGAAGGACTTTCCCTTTCTTGCCAATCGCGACTTGAACTTGACGGACGCCGGAACTCTGCATGAAGGCCTTGACTATGCCCTCAACTTTTGTGGTGGCGGCGTTGTTGTCGGTGAAACCGGTTACTGTGCCGGTGGTACCCCATGTGCGGGATGAGGGGATGTCTTGGGCTGCGAAGATCGCGGCGTAGCGTGCGTTCGTACCGGAACCGCCAGCCGCAAGTGTGATCAGGTAGCGGCCTGCGTTGGCTTGGGTTGTGACTTCTGTGGCGAGGGTGGAAGCTGTGAGTCCATGCCTGGCTACCCAGCTGGTGCCGACGCTGGTATCTGTAAAAACAGCGGCGTAGATGTTATCCTCGGAGATCGAGAGCAGACTCGGACGCCAGTATGGCTTCGTGGTTTCTGTATTGAATGCCGTCTGGTATGTAGCAGCGTCGATGCCAAGGTAGACCGCGTTCTTGTCGACTCCAGCGCTGGTGTGCCAGGTGCCGCAGTACCTGCGGTCTGATGGAGTGCCAAACTCGTCGAAGGATTTGAGGATTTGCTTGTTGGAAAGCGCAGCATTGTTCCTGTCGAATACTTCTTGACCTGTCATTCCGCATCGTTGGGTCCAGGCGCCGGCATTGATCTGCTCCATGACGCCGGCGTAGACTTCAGAGCCCGCCGTGCCAGTGGCAGAGACGATGGTAGAGACGTAACCTTGGCCATTGTACTTGTCGAACCATGTTTGATATGTGGATGGAGAGGCGCCGTGTATGGCGACCCATGCAGGACCGCTTCGTTGAATCCAGACGGCGGAGTATTGCGGCGAGGATGAGGAGCCGTGAACCTTCAGGGAGATAAGACGGTACCCTTGCGATGTGAGGGTATTGAACTTCGTTTGGTGGGTCGCTCCATCAACCGCGACATAGTATTGCGTAGTTGCTAGAGCTGCGCAGAGTTCGAAATAGCAGAGGAGCGCAAAGGCAATGAAAGTGATGAGCTTCATCTTGAGAGTGGGAGCCTGCTGTGCCTGAATGGAGAATGCATCCTCCGGACACCTGATGTTTTATATAATAAAGTTCGAATGGCATCTCAGCTACTCGCTGCCACAATGGTACCTTGCGTGTGATCGTTCAGCTTTCGCTCTTGTCGGGTCCTGAAGCGGTTAGCGGGCCGTACTCAGATACCACTCAGCGTCCAACACTCCATGGGGCTGAGCTGCCATGGCGCCGCCAATGTTGCACCGCCCACTTGAACTTGAGCGTATAGCTCGCAGAACGGAAAATGCCGACTTCGCGAAATGGATGAGGTTGGCTACACATTGCCGCAAGTAATTTAACCTCTGGCGGCGAATCCATTACCTGACACTCATTGCAATTTCCGAAAATGTTGCCTCTCATACCTGGCGGACTTGAGGCAGAATAGATAGGCCTGAGTGTATTCAAGGCGGCATCTCTCAGGGCAACTCAGTCAGAGTGTGTAGCTTTTCGAGAAAAACAGCTCAGAGAAGCTCCTTGTTGACCCTCATACTGGGCTTTGACATCCGATTTCCTGCCAATTTCGTGGGGAAACAGCCTCCAGGGTCCTACTATAAATTTCTGGTTGGATACGCCAGAGTATACTCAATGCTAGCTTTTCCCAGGGGAGGTGGCCGGTTCTACCAGATTGCTTCTTGCGAAAACCGTCCTACAGAAGCTTGTTTCCTCACATTCCCTCAGAGTCCCGTTCCAACTTTACATCCGCCACATCGGCCTTTGCTGTAGATTGCTGTGACACCTAGCGTTGCGAGCTCACGTTGCCCAATCTTGGGTATATGTGGCGGGAATCCCACGGCTAAAAACGATGAATACGCAACGAGAACTCCAGTCTTGGATGTCATGATAATGGGAACCGAGTGTTTTCAAAGGCGGTATATCGGCTGGATCCACCCTATCGCTCCGCATCACTGTGTCATATTGGGCGTACAAACCCAGGGTCATCCAGGACTTCTCGGGCGTCTGATGGACGTAGTGCTAGATTCTGTGGTGCGCCTAGGGACAAATCTACCAAGCCTTCCCTTGGAGGGGTGAACTGGCGCAATTGCACACCACATTCGGCAAATATGGCAGCTGTCTGCGAATCCACCATGTAGCCCTGGTTATAGACCACCTCGCTGATCCCGACCTGAGCGATCTTCACACTACAGGTCAGGCAGGGGCAAGTATTGCAATAGAGGGTCGATGTGCCGCCGATGCGGTCGCGGCCGGCTTCAAGGAGGGCGTTTTCTTCGGCATGAAGGCAAAGGCAGGTTGAGAGGTCGGCTCCGCCTTTGGAGGCGTTGTTGCACCGTGGGCCTGAGATGTGTTAGCGATGGGTCAATATGCGGGTAGCGAAGACTCACATCCGCCCTCATTGCAATTTGTCATGCCTCGCGGGGTCCCATTGTAGCCGGTGCTGATGACTCGCTTTTCCCGCACGATGACGCAGCCAACGCGTCGCTTCATGCAGTTGCATCGGTGCGCCGCCAGATCAGCCAGCTGCATGAAGTATTGGTCCCAGCTTGGGCGCAGTCGTGCCTCGTTAGGAAGGTTGAGGGAGTCTAGGGCGTAATGTAACGACTGGATCGAGGTGGTGGAATTGAGGAGCTTTAACTGAGCGCGCTCAAAGAGGGCTTGCAGGCCGGTTCGTGGGGCGAATAGATGGGCGTCATTTCGGAGGACGAAGTCTTCCAAGGTCGGGGGCGTGAGCTGGTTCGAGGCGCATCTACCGATGTCAACGTCTGTAGTTGAAGCGTGGGATGAAGGAAGCTTACCGGTCCTTGAAGCGCTGCCATCGTACACTTACGGGCGCATCCACACTGACCAAGAGGAAGAATGGCCTTCGTAATAGAGCGTCAACGACCTTGTCGTCCCAGATGTCTGTCGTCACCCATCGTTCCTGCCATCTCAGGGTGACGAGGTCCAGCAGCGCATCTACATCGGAAAAGGTATTCTTCACATCGGCGGAACTGAGCCCACTGGCTGGCACGCTGATATTCGCAGCAGATTTCTCGACTGCCGGTGTCGCAGCGGTGCGGGCGAGGTGGACGCGCTTGAAGTGGTGGTGTTCTACAAGGTAGGCGGCGATGGACGATTTGCCAGAGCATATGCCTAGCCAGGAACTAAAATCAGTATCAGGGTCGAAAGCGGAAGCAGCACGTTACCTCCGCAAAGCCCAATGAACATTTCGGCAGAGTTTTGGGTCTTGATCCTACTCTTGACGATATCGGGGCCTGCCGAGGGAGTTGAGGTGGTTACCCACTAAGGTTAGTGCCATTGCTCAGGGCAGGTGCAGGGCTTGGCACGAGCCCCGCATGAGGCAACGCGCGGGGACGTTTGAGAGGTGCAGGGCTGAGGGCTGAGGGCTGGAGGCTGGAGCTGCCTGGAGCTCTGAGACATTCACCACCACGCCTGACCTCGCGTTATCTGACCATAACACGTGCCCTGCTTGCTGAGGAATCCCGCGGTATATCTATGACTCCCAGGCCCGCTGCATTTACTTGTCTACGTCCTCAAATACTCCCTACCGCTTTTGCAACCGCCCAGTCGCACATCCAAGGTACATAGCAAACCGCATCGTGCGATACCCCATGGCCACCCTCAAGTTCGCTCCTTGGCAGAGCGACGTCGATGTCCAGTTCTATGCCGCTCTTGCGCATATCAAGATCAACCATGATAAGCTGGACGACTCGGCGCGCAAGGTCCTCGGCTTGTACGAAGTGCGGCCGGGAGATCATCAGTCGCGCTCCATGCGCATACAAATACACCCGAACGCCCTGACTTCGGACGAGTATGTAAACTATCTACTGCTGCTGGCTGGGCAAGCGCTGACTGAGCACTCCAAGTACGCCCCCTAACTACTCCCGCGCTGAAGGCATCATCAAGAACTGCAACACCATCGAAGACTACAAGAACCTCGACCGGACTGCCGTGCTGGAGAGATGCGCGCAAACCGTACTACTGTTCCTGACTATGAAGAGAACATCCAGCTGACCATATCCAGATCTGGGAAGCCATCCACGACGGCTCCATCTACGAATGCCCCTCCCTCCTCTCCGCCTTTACCCTCATAACCTTCGCAAACCTCAAGAAATACAAATTCACATACCATTTCGGCTTCCCAGCCATACAGTCGGATCCGCCGTGGAAGAAGATAGGAGACGTTACGCGGCTCAACTCGAAGGAAACCACACATCTAGTGGATGCGGTCCAAACATGGAAATACAGCTCAGACGCACGGCAGCGTGGTTTCTTTCTGGCAAAGCGTGTTCGGGGAGATGCCGACTCGGACGAGCGACCGAAGACACCCATCACGCCTAGCGACGAGGTTGGATACAAATGGGTTATCGGGCGCCTGGAAATGTACGAGAAAGGTTTCTTCGACGGCGTAGACAAGGCGGACCGCTTTGTTTCATTTGCGGACCCCTCAACATACCCGGAGAACCCAGGATGGCCGTTGCGAAATCTACTTATCCTTATCCGCCACAAATGGCGCCTAAACGACGTCCAAGTTCTATGCTATCGCGATACGCACCTCAGGAGGGACCAGGCCAACTCTTTGATTATTCAGCTCCAGTCGGAGCCCGTTTCTGAAGTACAGGAGGCGCCCGCAGAAGAGGCAGGAACCCGGCCCCGCACGCCTAGGATGCCAAAGGCCACAGGTTGGGAGAGGACGGACACCGGGAAGCTCACATCTCGCAACGTCGATCTTTCCGAGTACATGGACGAGCGAAAACTAGCCGATCAAGCTGTTGACCTCAACCTCAAGCTGATTAAGTGGCGCATAGCGCCGAATATTGATCTAGATGTCATCAAGAATTGCAAGTGCCTGCTCTTGGGCGCAGGAACGCTCGGTTCCTACGTCTCGCGCATACTTATGGGCTGGGGGGTTCGCAAGATCACGTTCATCGACAACGCAAATGTCAGCTTCTCCAATCCAGTGCGACAGCCATTGTTCGAGTTCAAGGACTGTGTCCAAGGTGGCACGAAAAAGGCTGAACGGGCTGCTGCCGCGTTGGAGGAGATATATCCTGGTGTCGAATCGGCTGGACATGTCATGGAGGTGCCAATGCTGGGTCATCCTATCACGGATGGCACAAAGACCAAGAAAGACTTTGACAAGCTGAAGAAGTTGATCGATGAGCACGATGCCATCTTCCTGTTGATGGACACACGAGAGAGCCGATGGCTGCCTACAGTCATGGGCAAAGCTGCTGGCAAGATTGTGCTCAACGCAGCACTTGGCTTCGACACCTATGTTGTCATGAGGCACGGTCTAAAATCGAAGGAGGAGGGAGAAGAAGAGCTCGGTTGTTATTTCTGCAATGATGTCGTTGCTCCCGCAGACGTAGGTCTCCTGTGGTTCCTTCCAGAGTTTTAACAGAGATGCTAACGAGTGTCCAGTCCCTCAGCAACGCCACCCTAGATCAGCAATGCACGGTGACAAGACCAGGTGTCGCACCCCTCGCCTCCTCCCTCCTCGTCGAACTCCTCGTTAGCATACTACAGCACCCATCTAAAGGCCGCGCACCTGTCAATCCTTCCAAAATCCCCAAAGTGACGTTGTCCTCATCTCCCACTTCCTCACATCCATCTCTGCCAGCACCATTCGTGCATCCGCTGGGTAGCGTTCCGCACACCATCCGCGGCTACCTCAACAACTTCGGCAACATCCAAGTCACGGGGAAACCGTACGACTGCTGCTCAGCCTGTAGCGACAAAGTCTTGGCACTGTACCAAGAAGATCCATGGGACTTTGTGGAACGGGCTTTGAATGAGCGCGGCTGGGTCGAAGAAATGTCTGGCTTGGCAGAAGTCCAGAGAAAGGCTGACGAAGCCGCTGCAGAGGTCGAATGGGATTCCGAGGGTGAGCTGGAGGATGAAGGTGAAGGTGAATTGCTGTAGTGCTATTGTGAGTTTTCACTTTCACCGCGAATGCCGTTTCACCGTCAAAGTGAGCACGACATTACAATAGCTACAGTTCCTATTGTGCGCACTCACCTTCACCGTTGAAATCATTCTGGAGCCCTTCCTCTGGATATAAAAGCTTCTTCCCTCTTCCCTCTCAGCTTCCCAAACATTTCCTCGTGGCAGTTCTCTGGTATCCCTTCTCTCCTCATTATCGACTGCTACAATTCTCCGAATTCACTATGCCTACCCTCCTACAATTCCTCTTCTTCATCATGGTGGCTATGGCTGCTGTAGCTCAAGGCTACGATAGCTACCACGGCTATCCCGTCTTCAATGGCTTCTTCGAAGATAATCCGCCGCAAAAGCTCATTTCCGCGGTTCTCGCCTTCTCACCTACTGGCACGCTCTTCGTCATCGGCTGTGCTATTCTGCGCTCTTCTTCCGGCTTTCGCGACCTCATCTTAAATATCTCCAAATGCTGGATGGAGATAATTCGAGACTCTACCATCGCTACTCTCCGCGCCGAACTCGACGTATTTCGCCACCAAGTTCACCTCTCCGATGCGATAGCCATCAAAGATGCACGTATCCAGGACCTCGAAAACCGAATTCGCGATCTCTCTTCACAGAACTCGATTAGCAACGCGCAGATCAAGGATCTCACCCGCCAGATCAATTATTTGAAGGCACAACATCAAAAGCCATCAATTAATTACGATCCCGCGCTCCAGGCCTCTCTCGACAGCGCCAACGCCACCATCCAAGATCACCTTCACACAATTACTGGATTGAAAAATTCGGTAAAGCGCAAGGAATCCATCATCAAGGAGCTCCAGCGCACCGTCGCCACCGCCACCGCCGACTCCGCCGAATCCCTCTCCACTATCGACGGTCTCCGGAAGCAGGTTCACGAGCTCACTGGCACTGTCACCACCCAGGCTCTCGCGCTCACCAAGTTTTCAGCTCTCAAGGAGTTGATTCACCAAATGGTTGAGCTGGGTGGTGACATCCAGACAGCGTCCATCGTGTTCGTCTCCGGCCTCTGGTCCGTCGGCGTGGATCTCGCCGAGTTGGGCATCTGCCCATCCAAGTTCCAGGACTACCACAACTGGATCATGGCTGGTCGACAGGGCTTGGTCCACCCTGTTGGCGGCATCCGCTTCGATGGCATCCGGTTCCCGCTCAGCGGTCTGCGTGTCGTCGGCACCAGCATCCTGCAGCACGTGGCGCCGGTGCTTCAAGCACCCGTCCAGATGATGGCTCCTGCGACTCCTGCCCCTCCAGTGGCATTCCAGATGCCACAAGCAGCGCCCATCCCTGCTGCTCCTCCAGTTCCCTCCCCCGCCGCCGCCGCCGCCGCTCCACCACCACCACCACCACCTCCACCTCCTCCTCCTCCCAGGGCTACGACGCCCCCGCGACCAGCCGTCGAGGCTCTGACGCCGCCGCCGCCCGCCAAAGCCCAGCCGGTCAAGCCGGCCCAAGGCCAGACTGTCAGCCTGGGCTTCCAGGCTTCCAAGAAGCCGGGATCTTTCGGCGTGAGGAAGACTCCCTACTAGGAGCGCTCCTCGACGCGAATCCACACCTCGCCTGGCTTCAGCATCGCGAGCGTCGGCCCCGTCATGCCACTCTGCCTCAACAAACCCATTGTCCTTGCTCTCGCCGTCTCTTTTTCGAATCCGTCTTCTTTCTCGCGGCTTGGATCGAGACAAGGCGCCACCCTTGCTTTTCTCAAGACAGTGGCCAGGACCCCAACGAATTCCACCTGAGCGAATTTCATGCCGGGACAGATTCGTGGACCTGAAGACCAGGGTTGGAAGCCCAAGGGTGTTGGTAGTAGCTTTTCGTTTGCGATCCAGCGCTTTGGCTCCCATGCTGTTGGGTTGGCGAAATTGTCTGGGTTGGTGTGGCAGGCGTGCAGATTCATGCTCAGTTCCGTGTTGGGCGGTATGGTAATTTCCTTTGTTTTCTCTTTGGCGTTTGGGTCTGAATTCGTGACCATCAAGGTCGTATATGGGACTATGGCGCGCGGGATATGCGGGACGGGACCGTAGAGGCGCAAACTCTCGTACTGTCTTTGTCTTAGCTTCCTGGTACTCGTTCCGGACGATAATTTGTTTGCGTTTCGATAGAACTCACCATGACCGCCATGACTCTTTTCAGTCGCGGGAATACATCTTCGTACCTCAAGTCCTCTTGCTCGCCCACCACCTCATCGATCTCCTCTTGCACCCAGTCTTGCACATCGGGATAGATTGCCAGTAAAGCGAAGGCGTAGGCCAAAGTGTTCGCTGTAGTATCGTGCCCCGCGAGATTGAAGATGAAGATATTCCCCTTGATCTCATCATCGCTTAACCTCACCGCGCTCTTCACGCCCTCAGCCTTCGCCTCATCGCTCGTCCTAATTAGCGTACTAATCAAATTCGCCTTACTCCCACCCATTCCCGTTGCCATAACCTGCCTCTCCGCAGCAATCAGCTCATCAGTATACTGCCGATACTCCTTCAACGCAAGCAGAATAAGCCTCATCCTCTCAGTTAACAACCCCGCAACCTTCTCGAGCCAGGGCATCTGATGCATGGCAATGGTCGTGTAAAAGTTGCCCAGGATGGCCATTAGCGCGTCGCGGTGCGACAGCTTGTGGCCAGGACCGGGTTTGCGTGCGCCGGCGTGAAAGTCGTGGCTGACGCCGAAGCCGGCGGCGGAGAGTACGTGGAGCGCGATGACGCGCGTGTCGTCGACCATGTTTGCGACTTTGCCGGAGGGCTGGGAGAGCCAGTGGGAGAGCATGGAGCGAGCCTGGCGGAGAGACTCGTCCCAGACGAAGCTGGAGACGCGCTCATTGAAACAGGGTGCTGTGAGCTTTCGGTGGCGGGTCCATTCTTCGCCGTTGACCTGGTCGGGGTTAGTGGGACTGATGGGGATGTTTTGCCATGTCGGAAGTCACGGGGAAGGTGGCGAGAAATCGGGTGGTAGGCACCGCTCAGAATGAAGGCACTCGAGCAGGGCGGATTGGGTAGAAGGGAATCGAATTGACAAGATGCGGGGAATGGGCCATGATTTGGGATGCGTGGTTGAGAAGAGATGAGCTCACCGTATCGACATTCTTCCCAAACAAATCCAGACTCTCTGCACGCAGTCAGCTTCCATTCATACCTCATCTCCCTCCTTCACCCTCCTATTGCCCCTTTCCCTACATTCTGCTTCGACTTACCATAAACCCCCGGCTTAGGAAACTCCCTCCTCCTTGCCAGCACCCACTCAATAGCCACCTTGTCACTCGTGTACAAATTAACTCTCGCCGGTGTCACAACCGCAAAACTCAACCCTAGCTCTTTATGATTCTTGTCATTGTCCTCCCAGGACCAAGAAGGTTCCATGACGCGAAAGCGCTGGAGGCGGTTGAACAGAGAGGGGAAAAATTGAATGAGTAGCATCAATGGTAGGCCGTAGGGGTCGAAGGGCGCAATGAGGATGGGTAGGCCGGTGCGCTGGGCGAGGCGGTAGTGTGTGAGGAGGGATCGGGCGAGGATGAGGATGTAGAGGAGGGGTGGGAGGAGGAAAATTGTTAGGAGGGGGATCATGGTGTGTGTGGGATGGGTGGATTTCAGGAAGGATGAGGTGCTGCTTGATGGATATAGATGTCGTGTTGTTTGTGGGATCAAGTGATGGGAGATACTTAATGCTTAGGTTGATGGAGTTGCGGGATGATGTAGTAGTATGGGTCGGAATCCTTCGAAATCCTTTGTTTGTATCCGGCGCTGTACGACGACGGTGACGCGCTATCGTAAAGCTGGTGAGGAATAAAAGCGCACGCTGATAATGGTACAAAGCTTTGCAAAGTGATGTCGCATAAAAGTACCGAAAAGGTAAAGGTCGGTAATATGGAGCTAGTGGAACTCTCGTAAGGGAACGCTGAGGTCAGGGGCAGGGTTATGGAGCATTCTACTGGGCGCCCCAACCACTCTCTCTGCATGCCGACAACAACCTAAATGACAGCTCTTTCAGGGCATACTCTAACCTAAAACTCATTCAAGATATCCCTTAACCCTAATTCTATGCCCCAACCTGAGCGTACAGACGGTTGAAGCTGCTGACGAGTGCGCAGTAGGGTGCTCCATAACCCTTGCTCGAAGTCAGCTGCACTGAACGATTAGGTTTTCGTACATGTGTACGCCACGGATCAACAAGCCGAGCAGCACAGGGAAAGAAGAAGAACTCGTACCTATTCTGCTTTTGCAGAATAGTACCCTATACAGTAATCATTCAGCTAGGCTTCGAAGTCGCCACCCTAACGAAACATTGCTGCGTAAGATACTGTTGCTGATTGGCACCATAAGCGGACATACACGTGATGCACACTTCACGACTCTCTCAATAATTTCCCCGCAAATCTACCAAGGGCGCCCGCGTTTGAAGTTGATAGACGACACCGTCACAAGGCCAGATCGCCTGCGAACCTGAAGTAGCGACCAGTTCACCTGCAGCATGCGCTGCGATGCACGACCCTGCAGAACTGTACAGCCTACACAGATCAACGCAGGCCGACGAGCATCGTCTATCCGAGTTTCAGGCTTGCAGTGTCAATCCTGCACCGACCGTAGACGAGAAATGTTTGATGGGTAAAAACGAGTCAGCGAGGGGGCACGTTTCGGTCGTGCCCCTCGTGGCATTGCCGTGCAGAGCCGATCGTTGTGAGCGTTTCGTCAGGCAATGCTGGGTTGTGCCATGACTCGCAAGCCGCAACTGCTTGGGTGCCCCAAGGTGCGTTCGCACCAACGCATTATGCCGGGGCGTCTTCATAACGGCGCAGCGTTAAGGCTGCAGCGGCCACTGCTAGTGGGTACCGCTCAGTGTCATCATTATGTATAAGCATGTGAAGGCATCTGAATCACTTCTCGTAACGTCAACCATTTCAGAGTCTCTGGTGAATCTAGCCGGTGCGTTGCGGATCCGAAGTCTTTGCAAGCATGCGTGCTAAGGGCCGCCAAGCATGAGCGAGCAGCGATGGTGGGGTCAACTGTGGTGCAATCGGACTTCTGGGAGCGACAGCGATTGACACCTTGGGTGGATGTTTCTGATCGATGCAAGACAGTGGCTCAACGTGCTATCAGCTAGTCTACCGTGGTTCGCAGCCGCGAGCTAGCCGAGACATTTCAGTCTTGCGTCTGTGTCCGTCTCCGTATCCACTTAGGAACTCCTTCCCAGCCTCTTGAGCAAGAAAGACGAGCGATTGTTGAGCGGGATATCCGGCCCACTGTAAGGGTGAAGTCAAGTTTCTTCTCCCCACCATCTTCCCACCATGGCTGGGTGGCACCCCTTCTCCAGCAGGGCGTTGGCTGGCAGAGTGAAGAGGTGTGGTGGGGTGAGCGCGAACCATGGTTGAATGCCTGTTACGTGTTGGTCATATCCGTAGACTGAAAGCGTCGATGCCTCAGGTGGCGTACGTAGAGGGCTCAACGTGCCTCGACTCCGCACCTCCACATGTAAATATTGAATGTGAAAATTTCGATGACCTGGAACCCAACAAAAGTGTCTCGCACTACCATCAGCCATCCGATTATTTTTCTGACGGCTGGCAGCTATGGGGACCGCCGGCGGGCTCACCGAAACGGGAAATTTTACGTACAAGGATGCCATGACAAGTGCTAGATGTGGATGCTGCCGGCGTGAGTATTGATGAAGCCTCACGGAGTTTGGGACCGGAACGGCGATTTATCCAACCGGGCCGCTTCGCTTTACTGTGTCGAGGATGGCTCGCGAGTGACATGCTATCTGTGTAGGGCTGCAAACAGCAGTTGATTAGCTCCATAGTGCAATAGCGCTTGGGAAAAGTGCCTCCCACACGCCCGAGGGCCTGTGTACGATCACTGCTCTCCAGCCTTGATAACTAGCGCCGATATCATTATCAAATCTGTGGCTGGCGATGGCAATGTCGAGCGGGAAAAGCAAGACCCAATCGATGCATACGAGACGCCTTCCGCAGTCGCATACCGGGTCTTAGCGATCCAGTGATCTGGGCTCCGTGCTTCTGATGCTTTCCAGGCAAAACAGATTTGACAGGCAGAATGCGTGCATGGCACCCCCAAACGCTACTCAATATCGCGCTGGAGCCTTCCTTAGAACGCATGTTCGGAAGATAGACCTGCCTATATCGGAGTTAATAGTCGGCCGCTGCAGCTTAGGTCGATGCAAGTGACATGGCACAGCGAAAGCATGCCGTTGCCGCAAGAGCCCACCAACGTAATTTGGCTGTGAGAGATCTGGAGAACTGCAGTGTACCCTGAAGCAACGGCAACTGGCGCATGCAACGCAGGCAACTATGTCGTGCTTGAGATGCAGGTGGTGGAGGCGAAGGGCGGCTCTGCTGCTGGCTGCGAGCTGGCAGGTTGCTGATGAGAAGCGGGTAGTGACGATACTGCATAGTAGCGGATGTCGATAAGCGTCACAGCTTCAAGAGAGCAAAAATCTCGGGAGAGCATCGCTGCTGCCGGTACCGCCCATGCTGCGTGGCACCCAAGTGTCAAGAGCAGCGCCGCATCCTGCGTATATGCGGCGGGGTAATGTAGCCGTGTACAGTATATCTCCACCCATGCTTGCTGGGACTGCTATATTGCTTCACCCTGGTCGTACCAGACGGACGGGAACGGTTGGAGCGAGAATAGAATAGCGGTGAAGCGAGAAGTCTCCGTCTGCCAAAAGGCAATGGAGTCTTCACAGCAAAAAAGGGGGGCTCAGACAGAGTGCACCCTTCGACATGGAGTGCAGAAGCCAACTTTGCCCTTTGCACCTTGCACCTTGTGGTCAATCTGTTGGGAGAATAGTAAGTGGAGTCTCGCCGTTGGCTTCACCAGAGAGCGCTAGAGAATAGAGCGGTCATCGGATAGGTAGCACAGCAGCGCATGAGGTGAGATGACAGGCCATCGAGCCGAGTCCGGTGAACCCAAGCCTTCGTGAACTCGTCACCAATCCGAGATGAGCTCGAGACTCTTATCCCTTTTGGGAATGCAAGGAGTGGTCCGTGTCGCAAGAGTGGCTTGCCCTCGAAGTCCCGATAACGGCTACGCCCAGGCTTGACGTGGCCGGCCGTGATTGGCAGCAGGACGCCTATCTCATCGATCCGATGCCTGTGCCGTGGCCCCCAATTTGAGCTTTCTCTCAGAGGAAGCAGTAAATGAAGAGGCATAGCAATGCCAGAGGGAGATGTTGAGGTGCGGCGGCAATTGCAGCAGGCGGCGGCGCAGCTTCGTATGTGCGACTCTGTGCAATATGTTCCTTTCTATGGGAGTCGGTCCAGGTCATGCTCGGATCTTGGGGCAGGCGAAGGAGGGGTATTCAGCCTTGGCGTCGTGGAGGTTGCAGAGCATGGATACCGCTCCATCACACGCATATGCACAGCGGGTGGTTGCAGCCAAAACATGTCCAATCACGAGCACTTGTCGCTGCAAGCGCGGTTCGTATCGCGGGATTGCCTCACACCTGCAGGAACAGTGTTTGCAGATGATCCATCCTCTGGCGGCCTGCTCTGCGACGTTGAGCTTTCTGGAATTTTGATATTCATTCTTCATCAACCTCATGGACATCGAGGACCTGTAGTTTGCGTCGGGGACCCCGATCTCTCGCGAGACCAGCTCCCGTCTCAGGTCGGACCAGGCGAGAACCATAATCGGCCTACGGATCCCGATTCTAGATTGCACTCCCCTTACCGTTGGACGCAGAGAGAGAGAGAGACAGTCCCCACAGTCATGGTGGCCTCACGAGAACAGCCCTTGGGGGAGCTCGTCTGATACACGAGGGAGTCCAACACACTCCCCCGTCTGAGAATAGACTCCGCTTGCGTGCCGAGTGGCCGACATGAACTGGATCATCGCTGACTTGCTCGTGTTGGCCTCGATCGGTCAGAGTTGATACACATCAAAGCTTTGGGGGGATTGTAATATCGGGTTTCCTTTTCTCGCCACGAGGGTGGTCAGCAAGTATCATGTAGAAACGGTCGCAGGCGCCCACGATTCCGCTTCCCACATCGCGCCGGATGCGCTGCACGTTTATTTCCAGTCTTGCATCGGCCCTAGGCGCCCTTGGGCCACGCGAAGAGCGTGCGACGTCTTCCCCGATGAAGCAACCATGCTCTGGCAGGAGATCACACATGGTGCAACAGCGCGAATCGCTTGATGAGGCCGCTACGGCCAGCCGGCCTTGGAAGCTGCACCCAGGCCAGCGTGTGCTGCCTACGTCATGATAGGACGCCTGGCTCCCGAGGTTCATTACGTCTTGGTGGGCGGGACTCTGATGACGAGGGCTGTGATTCTGTGAGGCCCGGGAGCCATCTGATGCCGGCAGTGGTAGTACAGGTGGAGGAGGACCCTGCCGGAGCATCTGGCCAGGTCTTGGAACGGAATGGCAGGGTGATTCGTCAAGAGGGGGGATGAAGTACCCCAGCGCGGCTATCGTACGGAGTGTAGTCGAGCCACGGCGCTGCGAACAAGCGCTTTGTTCCCCAGCTGAGTGAGGCAGGGTCTGGTGTCGTCGCGAGTCAGGGAGCGTTGAGGGCAAGGGACTGCCGACGTGTGGCTGGCAGACGAGAGACAACAGACTTGAGGCTGTCACAGTTCGCATGGCAGGCGCGACCTTTTGCCAGGCCTCAGGGCCTCAGGGCCTCCGGGCCTCAGCGTCTCAGCGTCTCAGCGTCTCAGCGTCTCAGCGTCTCAGCGTCTCAGGCATCGCGGCTTCGATTCCAGGGCCCACTCCAATTCCGAAAAAGCCTGTGCTCGACGAATTCGGGATGGAAGCTGCTTGTCGCTCCCGTCCCCCCTTCGTCTCACCCTCACAAGTAGTAGTCGATAGACGCGGCGGCGGCCATGGCGGAGACTACCGTGCTGCGTCCCTACTCCTGTACGTACGTACCCAGCCACCAAAAACTGCTACCGCACTGCGGCCCGGAACCGTATCGCAAAGCAACTTTAGAATTGTTTCAGCTGGACGGCGCTGGATGACCTTGTGCTGCCGCGACACGCCCCGCCCAGGGCTCCGGGATGTTGCAATATCGACGACTGACCTGGCCAGCCACCATCACAGTCGCCGGCAGTCTGTGGGCAGGAGACGGACACGAAGGTGAATATTGAAGCTCCAGTGTGGGCTGTGTGGGCTGTGTGGCCTCTCCGGGGCAGTGCGCTGCGCCGGCATGGCTCGCATTTGGCAAGACGGCCATCCTTGCAAGGCGTGACTTTGCTGCCCGCGGCCGCAAGCAGCTAGCTTCGCCAGCGCATCACTACACACCGACTGTGCTCACGTCCTATCATTGCACGCGGCCGCCCACGCCAACCCCAGAGCCCGTTGTACAAACGGCACGTTTGGTCAAGAGCTCTAGGGAACACTCAGCGAGCGGCGCCTCCTCGCTGCTTCATCAGTGGAGGCATGCGACGCCTCGCTCCGTCGTGGTCCGCTTCGCCCGTCTTTCATTTGCTCCCCGCTGACCTGACAAGATCGTCGCACCCTCTCGAGTCTCCACGTTGCACGCGGCCTTGTCGTGGAATACGCTCGCTTCCTATCATCCCCCTTCTGTTGGCTCACGGCCGCTCTGGCCCTCCGTCTAGAGCGCAGTACAGTGGGGGTTGGTTAGGGCAGCGCTTCACTCGCTATGCCACCGAGGCGTTGATCTCCAGGCCTCGGATTGCGAAAAACAGCCATCCAACCACTACCGTCTGAATAATGCCCAGACACGAGGAGCCCTGCCGACCGTCCATCCCGCTCGCTTTGGGACCCCATCCCTGCGCGTGCTTGCGCTGCCGTCGTTGGATCGCAGCGCCGGCCATTTAGCCTATGGTGGAATTGGCTCGGTACGCTTCTTCCCCGACCTCGTCGCGCCTTGTCGTCTTGTTGGCCTGCCTGAAGCATCAAGGCCCGTCTTGAAAGCGGAAAGACGGACCACCCCTCTGCTCGATCGCAACAACGGCAATTCACTGCGCGTTTCAGCAGCTTGCTGTGGCTTCCCGGGCCTCCTGACGATGGCTACTTTCTTGAAGCTATTGCGCATGCTTTGACACGCAGAAGCGGTGCAAATCATCGCGTCTGGCGCTCCACCTAACGCATCAGGCCAGACCACCCGCGAAAAAAGCTCCTCTGGGACCCGCAGGCAAAACGTTTCGAGCAGGGTTGTTCTCCGATCACTTGCTAGGATTCGTGCCTCCACATCTTTTAGACGCCGCTTATGTAACGCTACGGCTTCTCAACTTGCTCGTGGTAACGTATGCTACTGCGGCTTTCCGATGCTGCACCACATTCGTTCCAGCCTGGCTGCACTCCACCGGGCAATAATCGACCAGGACTGTTGAGGCAGAATCATTCCTTTGTGCCGTAGCCATAAAAAGCTCCTTGGGCATGGATAGGACTCTATCGGTGTTCGCATTGCGGTATCTGTCCTGGCTTGCTACGAATATCTCCGGCTGCTCTGAGTGGCCGCGTTCATTCAGCCGTCTTCTCCCTATCGGGACCCCAGCCGGCGCGAGCGGCCATACTGTACGGTTTGTAAAAAAAGTAGACGCCCGCTAAACTCAAGCCCCTGCCACCTCGACTCCAACCACGGGGAAGGGTGGTGAGAAGGAACAGGGCAAAAATAGCAGTCCCTGCGGTATGGCGACCTCGTACTGTGTGGCCTGGGAAGCCGAAGGCCATGGTGAGCATCTCGTGGAGAGTTCGTGACGGCTCAACGGACAACAAGCATATGATCTGTCGTGCTAGAATCTTGTCTGGCCTTGCCATGGTGTCGTCGTCAGGTGGCTGGTGGAGTCGCTGGCCGCGCATCTCGCTTCCACCATGCATGCCCTCTCCGTGTAGGCCTTCCAACCCTGTCCTTGTCTAGCAACACCACCCATGCCACCTTGAGCGGCGCATCAGCCCAGTCAGCAGTGCTCATGCTCGTCCGTGCATCGAGCGCGAAACGTCTTGCCTTCCCACGGGACTCACCTCTCGGGCCAGGCATGGTTCGCCAGCCGGCCCCCCTTCCAATCCTCTGCTCACGCTGCTCCCACCAAGCCCGAATTGAATTTAGATTGTTTTGCTCCGGGCGGCCTGGTCGTGGTGCGCTGTGAGCGTCCCCAGATCTCCACCCGTCTTTTAGGTACAGAGCGCCTGCGTCTTGCTCGCACAGCTCTGGAATCGTGCTCTGCAGCGGCCTCACCTTGCTGCCGTCCAAGCCTATCGCGCCGAAGCTGCGAACTCGCGCCGTCCCGCCCACGCAGCAGCCTTTTGGGGTGTGGGAACTCTCGAATTGAAGCGGCGCTGGAGCGCACTGACATTGGAAAAGAGCGAGAGCTGGGCACGCCGTCCCAAGACAGCCGTCACGCCCGGATTACCACGAGCGCTGTGCACTCCTCGCCTGCCAGTCTCTGTCAGCCCCTCTTAGCCTGCGGCCTGCCTGCTTTCGAGCCTGCAGAGGATCCTGCAGCTTCGCCGACAAGAACGCTTGCCTCCACACTTCGACAACAGCAGCTCCGGCATTCGCAGCACCATTGCGCTGTCTGCGTTTTGTTCGTTGAGCATCCGGGTCAGTATACAGTTTTCTTACAGCCGTCTGTATCAATTCCTTTGGGTCCGGGCGAATCACGATCGGTGGGTTGCCAAAGCTGTATCGCCTATCTCTGGGGCGCTAGCGTGGATGGCCGTCCCAACCTCTTCCGCCTTGAAGACTGCCTCCCCACCCAGCCTGCTGCACGCCTCTCTGGCCTGCATTTGTCTCTCGCATTCACGACTGGCAGCTTGTTTCCGTAACTGCCATTGAGTCTTGTCTTGTATTCATATCGTCGACCATGAACTGACGCCTCGCGCGCCCAGTCTCTCTCCCCGGAGTCCTATCCAGCATTTCCTAGAGCAAGCTCGGCTCGTGGCTCACTCTACCACATCTTGATATCCGTCGCGCCGACAACGACCTCCGCGTCCCGCGGTCGCCGTCCAGGGGACACTCTGGGTACTCCTGGGTCTGGTTACTCTCTGACTTTCGTACCATTCATTGCGTGTTTGGTTCGGGCAAAGAGGCACTATCAATATCGGAGCCATTTCCGCTTCCACGACTCGACGACGCAACGACATCACGACGTACTCTTAGTCGCTTCAGCATTGTTTGCAGCGTTCAGTTTTTCGCGGGTGGCCAATCGCACACTCGACCGTTTCATCGCACCTGCCTGCTACGAACATTCCTGGTCAGTCCTACACCTGTTCCACAAACTTCTGTGTCCCCGCTTTCCCCAGGAAACGCGACGGACCCGTTCAATTCACCGTCTTGTCATTCCTACCCACAGCTGGCTGCTTCGCCAACGTCAGGCCGGGGGTTGTTTGCCCACGTGTTTGGCTAGAGTTGGTTGGTTGAAGCTGCACCTGCCCGGAAGCACCATCTTGAGAACAAACAATTGACTTGCGGTGAAGGTCCTCGCCTCAGCACCAGAGACTACGTCAAACTATATCATCTGCTAGCTGTCGTCTCTCCGGCTACGTGCACAGATTCTGCAACCTACTGTTGTAGAGCATCGTCCGCTCGTCCCCGCCCATCAATTGCTCGGCAATCTGATCATTGACTCGAGAATATTCCCTGGGAATATCTCGATTCGCCACTACCACGAAACCTCACCCGCCGACCCCGTCAACACCGTAAAGCTGGAGCTGCCATCGCTTTCGTCGGTCCACCCCCGAGGCGCAGTCGACACCTGGTACACCTCGCAGTACGCGCCGAGACCTGCAGTATCTAGCGAGCGCCTTCCGGCACTCCCTCAAATCCAACCGCCAGCCAGCGGGTCGTCCACTTCATCGTCGCCTCGGGGTGGTTCGTTCAGCGCGGCATCAGTGGACAACGGGAGCGCCAGCTCGCATACGTCTTACTCCGCATCGGTCAACGGTCAAACCGGATACAAGACCCCTTCACCGGAGCAGACCCCGCAGTCTCTTACCCGTGACGGCCAGCCCTTGCATGCACAGTCGCAGCAAGGCACTCCGTACGGGACTCAACCAGGCTACGGCTACCCTCACGAGGGCTACCCCAGCATGAACCAGATGCAATCGTATCCTGACGTGCATCAATCCCAGATGTCTGCTGCCACAGCACACGCGCCTGTTTCGGCCGCGCCCGGGCCCATGTCGCACTACACGTACCAACACGCGCCTCCGCTGCTTCCTCCCAATCCACAGTATGCATCAGCCCCATCAGCCTATCCTTCATACGGATACGCCAATGGTGTTCCATCACAGCTGCCTGCTTCTTCGTCCATGAGCAGCGGGATGGTAGGGCAGCCTCTGCAGTTACCGGGTGAGTTTCCTTTTCTTATAGAGACTTCGAATCTGCGCTAATCAGTGTAGCTATGACATCTGCTGCGCCAGCTTCAATTTCCGGCGCTCAAAGTTATCCGTCTCACACGTTCGACCACACTGGCCAGATTGCACCTCCAGGGATGAAACCCAGGGTGACGGCAACATTGTGGGAAGATGAGGGTAGTCTATGTTTCCAAGTAGAAGCCAAGGGAGTGTGCGTTGCTCGTCGAGAAGGTGAGTTCCCCTCTCAATTCCGATAGATCTCGCTAAATCAATATCAGATAACCACATGATCAACGGGACAAAGCTTCTCAATGTGGCTGGCATGACTCGAGGGCGCCGAGATGGCATCTTGAAGAGCGAGAAGACAAGGCACGTCGTGAAAATCGGCCCGATGCATCTGAAGGGTGTCTGGTACGTCGTTGCGGACATTACATATGACAAAGGTACTGATCAGGTGTTAGGATTCCGTTCGAGCGAGCACTAGAGTTTGCGAACAAGGAGAAGATCACGGAACAGCTGTATCCGTTGTTCGTACATGACATTGGTGCCCTGCTCTACCATCCATCGAATCAGACCCGTGCAAGCGTTGGTGGCGCGGCCATGGCGGCTGTTGATCGTCGCCGACCGGACGCAATGGGAGCGAGTCGCTATCTTGCCGGGCCGACAACCACACAGCCGCCATCTCTACATCACCATCACTCAATGAGCAATCCTGTCGGTGCCGCTATGTCTCAACCCCCGCATGCCCTCCAACCTCACCCAGCGTCCGGGAGACCCGGCATTGATCGTGCTCATACGTTCCCTACCCCCCCTACCAGTGCGTCCAGCATCATGGGCATGGGAAATCAGGGCAGTTCCTACGAGTGGAGTGGTGCGAACGTGCAGAACGTGCCAGGGACCCAGCCGCTTTCCATCGATACTGGCCTGAGCAATACTCGTTCCGTCCCGAACACGCCGGCTAGTACTCCGCCAGGTTCTGTGCAGCAAGGAATGTCGTACCAGACGGCATCCAGCTATGATAACTCGAGGCCGATGTATTCGGCCCCACCGTCGCAGCCGGCACAGTACAATACCCAATCGCAACAGATGATGGGCTACCCGAAAACAGAGATGGCTCCACCAGCTCGCGCTCCGGACCAAGGAGATGTCAAGCCCACGGAGGGGATGATGCCTCCAAGCGAGGAGCAAGTCGCACATGCTCCAGGTGCCCCCGAAGGTGACCACGACAACGAGAACGAGTATACACATACGACCGCACCATACAATGGTAGTCGAGCACCGTATGCGTATAACTCCAGTGCGCCGCCCGCCCCAATTCCTGGGGATCATGCGCATCTGTCTCCAGAGATGACGGGCTCTCCTCACCAGAACGGTTCTGGTCGTGCAACGCCTCGTACGACTACTACAGGCCAAGCACAATGGGGTTCAGGTTACCCAACGCCTCAGCGACAGACTGCCCCCTCGAGCAACCTTTACAGTGTAATGACTGACTCCCGTGGCCCGAACGGCAATGGACAACCAGAGAGCTACCAGCCTCCAGGAGCCGTGCCACAATATCCAAGCCAGGCATACGCCACATCCAATGGGGTCACCGCTCCAGGTAAGCGGGGACGCGAGGAAGACGACCCCGATCCGTATGGACGCCCTGGCAGCGTCCAGGCAGATGACATTGATGGACTCAAAAGACGAAAAACAATGGATGGAGGCGCCGTCGGCGGTGCTCCTTATGCCCAAGATCCGAGTGTCGGGCTGCAACGTGCACGAACCATGACGCAGCAGCGCGCACGGAGGTAGCCGAACTAATCTGTTGTTCGGTCTGGTGGTATCCTCAATGTCGATTCATCCGTTTACAATAGAGTGGCAGTCCTCGTCTGCGCTCAGTGTCTCATCGCCGAGGCACCCCATTGCGCAAGCCACTAGGAACTGAACCACGGCCACGACCATCCTCTCTCGAACGAAGCCCACCAAGTGGCTGCATATAATCGCCTCCTCGCCCACAATCCTCACCTGGCGGACTCTCATAGTGTCAAAACCTTACTTTCCTTTGTTCCTCTCCGATTCCTTAACTTCTGGGTTTAACGACTTCATGACGAATTTCCCTTCTCTAGAGGCCTTCGTCTGCCCTGAACTACCATATCTTGGACTTTTCTTTTTGACGACATACGCCTCCCTGTGAGCAAAACCAGCCTGCGTCACATGCCTGACGACCCAGGACTGGCGCGGCGGGTGACGATTCTGTATTTTCTACCAACCAACCTACTTTCTTCTGTTACGGCCTGAGACGGGATGAGAACAATGACGGTCGGATGGTCGCCCTGCCACACTCTACGCCTAAACGACATGTCACGGACTCATTGGTCACTAGTATCGCTACTTCCCCATATCCTTCGAATGCCTGTGGCAGCGCGACCAACGATCGGATCACAAACGATTCATAGGAGGGTTTCTGACGACATTTGCAAGCGAGCGGCGGCTGAAAATCCATTCTCTCATTCATAACACCATTCCGCTTGGTATATTTTGGCCACCGCCGTTTCTTGACGACGAGAAGGACGAAACGACGTGAAGGATCATGACGATGATTTCGAGGATTGTATGCTTGTGGAGGCTTTAGCACCTAAACTTAACTCTTGGTTTCTATTTGGATGGTTGTACAGTTGCTTCGCAGCTCGGCCATCTGGAGTATCTTTACGTAGGGGTTTGTGATTAGTTTGATCGAGGAGGTGGCGATGGGACATGGAATGATAATGAGGAATAAAAGCTCTTTTTTTCATAAAAAGTACACTAGGCTCCGTCAAACGTGACGATGCGCTGAGCAAGTCGATCTTGAGCCGCAGAAGTCGGAGACGCGTAGCGAAGGGGGACAGGTCGAGTAGGCTGCAAGATGAGACGGCAGCGGCGTACGTAACCCGATCACGTGCTGGGCCCCTCAAAGCCCGAAAATGCTTGGCAGTGTGTCGCCCCACGTCATCGGGTAAGCAAACAGAGGCACAAACGCGCAACGACAGCGAGGCTGAGCCAGGCAGAGAAATTGCGGCCTTCTATAACCTCGCCCTGCTTCCTTCGCCTCGGGAATCGTGAGGCTCCACGTCCAACACCATGAACGTCATCAAACTCCAGAGGTACGTCGGTTTGGAGGGGCACTTGTGGTGGTTCCATGCGCCTCCGGCGGCTTCCACGGTAGCTAACAGCGCAATGCGAACAGAAAGTACCCGCAGTTCCAGCAGGCCGAGATCTTTGGGCTGCAGGATGCCTTTCGCAAACTCGACATCGACGACAAGGGCTACCTCGACGAAGCCACCGTCATCAAGGCGACGCAGCAGTCGGAGCACCAGCCCTACGATGTGGTGCGCCAGGCCCTGAAAGAGGTCGAGCTGGATAGCTCGAGGCGCGTCGAGCTGGACGACTATGTCGATGTACGTGTCCGCGACTTTGCGGCCTGAGACGCGAGGCTGACCGTGCCGCAGCTCATCTCCAAACTCCGCCAGTCCTCGCCCGCCCAGCAGCGCATGAACACGGGCCCAAACCGCGCGAGGGCCGGCACAGGAAGTGCGCCCTCCACGCCAGGGCATGCCCACAAGACCAGCACTGGGGGCGGCAGGATCCAGGTGCAGGGCTCTTCCGCAAACGTAACACACACCATCAACGAGGACGAGCGAACTGAATTCACCCGCCACATCAACGCCGTCCTGGCCGGCGACCCGGATATTGGCGACCGCCTGCCCTTTCCAACCGACACCTTCGAGATGTTCGACGAGTGCAAGGACGGCCTGGTGCTGTGCAAATTGATCAACGACAGCGTGCCGGACACCATCGACGAGCGTGTGCTGAACAAGGTGGGCAAGAAAATCAAGACGCTGAACGCATTTCACATGAGTGAGAACAACAACATTGTCATTGAGTCGGCCAAGGGTATCGGTTGTTCAGTGGTCAATATCGGCAGTGGGGACATCATCGAAGTCCGAGAGCATCTCATTCTTGGTTTGATTTGGCAGATTATCCGCCGTGGACTTTTGGGTAAAATCGACATCAAGCTGCACCCGGAATTGTACAGGCTTCTGGAAGACGACGAGACTTTGGAACAGTTCTTGCGCCTGCCTCCGGAGCAAATTCTGTTGCGATGGTTCAACTACCATCTCAAGAACGCCAAATGGCACAGGACGTAGGTGGATTCCATTGGTTTTGGTGTTAACGTGCTAACATATGTAGCGTGTCAAATTTTTCCACTGACGTAAAAGATGGTGAGAACTACACAGTACTTCTCAATCAACTCGCGCCAGACACGTGCTCGAGGTCTCCCCTCCAAACCCGGGATCTTCTACAGCGAGCTGAGCAGGTCTTGCAGAACGCAGACAGTCTCGACTGCCGCAAGTTCCTGACACCAACCTCACTTGTAGCCGGAAACCCGAAGCTCAATCTCGCTTTCGTCGCCAATCTCTTCAACACGCATCCTGGGCTGGATCCCATCACTGAAGAGGAGAAGGCTGATATCGAAGACTTCGATGCAGAGGGCGAGCGCGAAGCCCGAGTCTTCACTTTGTGGCTCAACTCGCTGGACGTCCAGCCTGTTGTTCAATCCTTCTTCGAGGATCTCAAAGACGGCACTGTGCTCCTCCAAGCTTACGACAAGGTCATCCCAGGTAGCGTCAACTGGCGCCACGTCAACAAGAAGCCGGCAGGTGGCGAGCTGATGCGCTTCAAAGCCCTCGAGAACACAAACTATGCAGTTGAGCTCGGAAAAGCGAACGCCTTCTCCCTCCCCGGCATCCAAGGTGCCGACATCACCGACGGCCAGCGAACGCTCACCCTCGGTCTCGTCTGGCAACTCATGCGCAAGGACATTGTCAGTACACTCAAAGGCCTCGCACAGCGCATGGGCAAGCGTGAAATCTCGGATCCGGACATGATCCGTTGGGCAAATGACATGGCACGCAAGGGCGGCAAAGGCTCTCAGATCCGGTCGTTCAAGGATAACTCACTCGCAAACGCCATTTTCCTGCTCGACGTGCTGTCCGGCATGAAGAGTAGCTACGTCGACTACGATCTGGTTGCACCTGGTCGCAATGACGATGAGTGCTATCAGAACGCCAAGTTGGCCATCAGTATCGCGAGAAAGATGGGGGCAACGATTTGGTTGGTGCCCGAGGATATCGTTGCGGTGCAGAGTCGGCTTATCACTACCTTCATTGGTAGTTTGATGGCTACGCATGAGCGGATGGGGGGACAGTAGCGACCTTCTTGTTCAGAAACGTCTAGGGTCTATTAGGGGGGAGGGG